>VXAZ01005755.1:1119783-1292866 GCA_013399875.1 Gymnorhina tibicen
GCCGGGAAGCGGCTGCTGCAGCGGCAGATCCAGCCGTGACGGCCGCGCTCCCCGCGCCAGAGGCAGGAGGAGCCCGCAGGTGAGCCCCAGGTGCGGGAGGGGGGCGCGGAGGGGTGGGCTGGGGGGGAAGGGGGCGCTGAGGACAAGCGGCCCCCGCTCTCCAGCCCCAGGGATGCTTTGGGCACCGGGGGTGCAGGGGAGCGGATGCAGCACCGGCTCCCTCCCCGCCGGGCTGGTAGAAGGAGGAGCTGCTGCAGGTAAGAGACCCCCCGGCCCCTGTGGTCCCCACCGGTGCCCCGGGGTTCTGCCTTTTTGTCAAGCTCTCTGGGAAGGGGGGTACTCCAAAATCTTGAAACTCTGTTTGGGACTTTGGCAGTTCCACTTCAGTCCCACGCAGCTGGATCTGCCCGACGGGAGCAAGTGGGTGACCCCTGGGATGAGCCCCAGAGCCCCCAAACCCCGAGCAGGGAGTTTGAAAGGATGGGGATCAGGGAAACTGGACCCACCGTGGTGAGGGAACAGTCAGGTCCGGGGTGGCAGTGAGGTTGTTACAGGCTTGCTGTGCAAAAAATCCAGGTTGTCCACAGATGGGATAAATGGCTCACATTTAATTCAATTAGACTTTTTTGTGTCTGTCTGTCAGTGTTTTCAATGGTGTCTCCTTATATAAAGATTTCCGGTAAAAATGTGGCTTGGATGTGCTCTAATAATGCACTGGGAAGACAGCATTTGTGTGTGTCTGTATGGGCCAAGAGTTGGCAAAGAATAACCAAGAGTATATGATGCAGTAATAATTCAAGTAATTTATTTCACAGTTTTAGAATAATTGTTTACACTTTCCCAGATGGTAGAGACCCCTTAACCTGGATTGCATAACTGAACCATACAAATAATCAGCCTAATGTTACTGTGCAAGAAAGATCAATGGCAAACCCTGTTTGACTTGAGCCCTTGCACGGCTGTGAGGGTCCACTGCTTTTATCCACAAGTTCCCTATTAATTTATGCGCTCAGATCCTTTAAAAACCGCTGAATTCTGGACTGTTGGGGAAGCTGAAGTGTTGTGCAGAGTCCTTTTACAGCAGAGCCTGCCTCTGTCAAGGAGCTGGGTTTGTAAAGCGCGGTTTTCCAGGGCTCGTTCACACAAGACGAGAGCCAGAAAATAGCAACTTCTTCCAGTGCTGTTCCCAGCGACCCCCGGTGAACCTCGGAGGAGGCTGGCAGTGGGATGCCCGGGAGGGTGCGGAGCGTGCATCATTCTCCGTGCACAGCAGCAGCGAGCCACTGGCGAGCCTCAGGCGCCGTGAGCTCCCAGCATGCAGGTGTTCATTCCCTTCGGCTCTGAAGGAGTGAATAAAACCCACACCAGCGAGGCAGGGAGCCAGCACCCACCTCCTGCCTGCCCCAGGGACTGAGCCCACCCTGCTCCTGCACGGCTGAGGAGATAGTCCGGAGGAGACAGCCCGTGTCAGACTGGTCAGGAGGACTTTTCCCTTCAATGAAAGGTGGAGAGGAGCAGTTGCCATTGCAGGTCTCCAAAGCGCGTGTTTTAGTTTTCTTTTTAACGAGCAGCAGAAGGCTGGAGGGAGGAGGAGGAGGAATAAGGTGTGCATTGTTTCCCCGAGTGCCAGCTCCCGTGTCTGTGTGCAGTGGAAGCCAGATGGGGCTCGAGGTCCCCGTTACTTCATCAGAAATTTCTTAATGTTTTGACAGAGAAATGGATTTGTGAGTGTGGGAGAAAACAAAAACTGAATGCCGTCTCGACGGGTTACACTTCATGTGAGGCAAGCTTTGCCTGCCTTGTTTTATGGTATCTGGTGTTGGGAAGACAGGCTGAATGATTTATGAGCTCGAGTTAATAGTAAAACAGCGTATCACTGGCTCTGTATTAATGTTCTTCTGTGCTGAAGTAGCTGGCTCTTTCTGAGGGAATTTATGCAAGGATCACTCGCTGTCTGCTGTTGCCGTAGTGGCATTCTAGGGTGGCCCGTTAGTCACCATGGGGGAACAAAACAAGGATGCTGTTTCCCTCTCGGCTGGCAAATCCGAGGGAGAGGGGAGATGATGACTCCAGCAGTCACATCTGTGTGTTAGCTGCACCTGCTGTGGATATTGGGAAACGGGGAGAGCAAATGTCAGTGGCACAAAGAACAGGGAAGGAAACGAAGGAGGAAATAAGAGAGGAAGAGATAATGTGGTCTGTCTGCCAGTGGCCATGATTCAGACTCGTGCAGGGCACCTTGCCGCCCTGCAGCTGCTCGGGGAAGTCGAGCCTCAAGACTGTCTCTTGAATCCTCTGCTGGGGTTTATCTGCCCCAGTGTGTGCTGCCCTCAGCCCATTTGGCAGGGCAGGGCTTGGGCTGAAGGAGTCACAGGAAAGCAGCCAGGGCAACTGGGAAGCAGTGCTAATTTAATGAATTCCTGTGGATGGTGAATTTATAGGATGTGATGGGACCACCCCTACCCCAGTGTTGATTTGGGAGGTGGTGAGGAGGGAAAGTGCATTCTGGCTTTTCTGCAAGGAAGCAAGCTGCATGAAAGAGTCTGCAGGTTCCCCTGGTCTGGAGAGCCACAGGGGAGAGGTTTCATGGAGGCTTGGTTCCTAAAGACACCAGAAAATAGAACAGTATATTCCCTTTGTGCAGCAGAAAGCTCCACTGGGGATGGAGGTTGCAATCGTAATATTCTTGGACTTCTGCTCTGGAGGCTGAGACAGGGGGTTAGTGGTAAGATGAGAGCTCAGTTCATTGCTCCTGGTGCAGGGCAAGAAGACATCGATTTGTGGTAAGTCTGGAGCTCATCTGCGTGCAAGGAGAGCCAGCCCCCATCGACTGGCTGTGCAATACGATGCTGTACAAGTCCGTGCTGGGATATAATTGTGCTGTTAGAGCAGCAAATGTCAAATCTTGGGAAGCTGAGTCAAAGCAACCCTTCCAGTGTTAATATAAGAGAATCATTAAGGCTGAAATGTTAAGTGGCTCCTTTGGTCAGAGATGGTCTTGCTGAAGACAAATAAGCTAGATCCCATTCCTGTGTCTAGAAAACTCCGTGTGTCTGGAGACCAAAGTCAGTTTGAGGGGGGGGGATTGGAGGGTGCGTGTGGCTGCTGGCAGTGAGGGTAAGGCATGAGGACACTGGTGGAATTGAGGCCATCTGAGGAGACCCTGTGCTGCTGCTCTTGCTGTGGGTGCTTTAATTCGCTTTGCTGCTTTTGACTGATTCGTGACCCTGTACCCTCTTTAAAAGGCCTTCCTGTACTTGTTTCAGAGCTCTGCATTTATGTGCCCCGTCTGGGTCTATTCTGGTCCTGCTTTGAGAGATAATGAATGAACGTGGACATAACGGCTGAGATGGTGCATGGCCAAGTGCTTGGCACCCGGGATGTGGCAGCTCCTGGGGTGGCCTGCCAAGAAGCACCTGTCTCTGTCGCAGGCTGTTAGGAGGCTTGACAGGAGACAGAGGAGCTTAATGTGCCACTAAAAATTTTGGCACTCGGTTTTTGCATCCCTGAACCAGGAAACAAGACTTCAAGGCTCTTATATATTATCCTTATGGGGTAGTACATCCTGTTCTTCACAGCCCGAATCTGCTGATGCTCCACTAGCAGTGATGTTTCTGATGCTCTGGCACAAGGGAGCACCAATTTCCATGCTCAGGCTGAAGCCCAGAGATACCTTTTGCACCTGAAGTGCTCTCACACCAGAAAACTGTTTGTGACTAGCCAAGGGGTGAAGAGGAAATTATTCCAGCTCCTAGCTGGCTTTCTTTCCTCAAGGCCTAAATCTGATTTTGCAACCTGCCTTTTCAATTTCCACCTCCCACATCTGAGTCTCAGTTGAATGAACTGGCTGAATTCCCACCTGAGCAGGTTCAGCTCTCTCCTGGTCACCCTTGTCTCAAAGCCTCTGTCCCCTCCCTGACCTCTCATTGCTTTATAGCTGACTGCCACCTGCCAGGCTTGGGTCTGGGAGCACGGGGTCTGGACTGAGCTGACCCGGTCTAGCAGAGCTCTCCTGCTTGGTGTCTGTGCTTCAGTGCCTCTGCCTTACTGCTTGGGTATGGATTGGGGTCCCCAAAAGAAGGCTCCTTGTTGGTGCTAAGTAGAAGCAACATGAGATTGGTGGTGTGCAGCAAGGCTTTGTCTCAGCTCACTGGATTTGTCATCGCTCAGCAGCCTTGCAGATCAGGCTGCACCTGAGTTTTACCCAATTGATAGTGTTTAAAAACCTGAATTGAAGTTAAAACCTCTGGCGATGCTAAGAAAGGTTTGGTACAAAGCAAAAATTTTCAGAGAAGCTGTACCTAGGATATCCTCACTGGGATGAGAGATTAAAGATAGAAAGGTGGGGAACAAAATGGGTTGACACTTTTCAAAAGTACATTATCACAAACTGGCTACTTGTGTGCCTTAGCAGGAGTGTGAGTGGGGAGAAGGCAGGCCAGTGCAGGAAGTGCAGAGTGCGCATCAGGCTGTGAAAATGCATATCCAGGTGAGGGGTTTGCAAGAAGCTGTGAATTTACAAATAGGAGGAGATAGTTGCTTTTGCTGGTATTCAGCCTGGAGGTGACAAAAAGACACATTTTCACTCCTGTCCCAAGTGTCAGATTCGTAACATGCAGAAAATTGACTTGCAGTGCCAGTCCCCTGGCAGTTGGGAATGTCTCTGAGCCCCACACGTGAAGTTTATTCTGTGAGGGCTTGGTAGCCTTGGTGGTAACTAGCAGAGTTTGGACCTAATTTGGGAGCGTCGTTAGTGGTGATGTCAGAGAAATACAAAGGCAGGCTGTGAAAGAGGCTGTGCCTCCAAGCACACACTGCTGGGAGAAAAAGGATACAAGCACTCTCCTCCGGCCTTTAGCGTTACTTTTTGTAGCTGAGCACAGAAGAGTATAACATTTTTTCCCCAGGAAAAATCCAGTCTGGGGTTTTCACCCATTCCGTACACTGGGAAAAAGCCAGTCCGGGTTTTCACTCATTCCGTATTTTGGGGATAAATCCAGTCCGGGTTTTCACCCATTCCGTACACCGGGAAAAATCCAGTCCGGGTTTTCACCCATTCCGTACACCGGGAAAAATCCAGTCCGGGTTTTCACCCATTCCGTACACCGGGAAAAATCCAGTCCGGGTTTTCACCCATTCCGTACACCGGGAAAAATCCAGTCCGGGTTTTCACCCATTCCGTACACCGGGAAAAATCCAGTCCGGGTTTTCACCCATTCCGTACACCGGGAAAAATCCAGTCCGGGTTTTCACCCATTCCGTACACCGGGAAAAATCCAGTCCGGGTTTTCACCCATTCCGTACACCGGGAAAAATCCAGTCCGGGTTTTCACCCATTCCGTACACCGGGAAAAATCCAGTCCGGGTTTTCACCCATTCCGTACACCGGGAAAAATCCAGTCCGGGTTTTCACCCATTCCGTACACCGGGAAAAATCCAGTCCGGGTTTTCACCCATTCCGTACACCGGGAAAAATCCAGTCCGGGTTTTCACCCATTCCGTACACCGGGAAAAATCCAGTCCGGGTTTTCACCCATTCCGTACACCGGGAAAAATCCAGTCCGGGTTTTCACCCATTCCGTACACCGGGAAAAATCCAGTCCGGGTTTTCACCCATTCCGTACACCGGGAAAAATCCAGTCCGGGTTTTCACCCATTCCGTACACCGGGAAAAATCCAGTCCGGGTTTTCACCCATTCCGTACACCGGGAAAAATCCAGTCCGGGTTTTCCCCCATTCCGTATTTTGGGGGCAATCCAGTCCGGGTTTTCCCCCATTCCGTATTTTGGGACAAGTGTGTCCAAAGTACCAAATCAATGGCAGAAATTGGACTGGTGAGGCTGTCACGTGACACGAACTTCCTTGGCCGGATCCCACATGGAGCCCAGTGATGAACAAGTTTTCAGACTTCTTTAAAGTGGCCTCACCACCTCCACCTGCTTCACTTTTTGGTCTCCAGCGGCAGACTGAAGTCCGTAAGGTGACAAACACTGCGTTAAAACTTCCCTACCTCTGTGACAAAATACTTTTCCCAGTGCCAATCGCCTTTGCTCTGGTCACAGAGCTGGTTGAAACGGGGTTTATTTATCCTCTAAGAAGCGATCGTACAAAATGATCACGCCGGTATCTATGTGCCCTCCTTACAATCCAGGAAAGCTTCAGTTTAGAAAATTTAGCATCCAGCAGTATTATTCCATGCTATAGCAACATGCTGAATTATTTACTGCGTCTAACAGAACTTGTTTGAAAAAACTGTTATTCCGATTATTGCCTGGATCCTGCTCGCCTCAGGTTTGGTGCTTTTAACAGCGAACTAGAACAGTGTGTTAAATTCCTGATTATTGGCAAAGCAGCTCTCCTGTTTTTCATTACCGCTTATGTGAATAAGGAAAACTTGGCTCTAAGGCAGGCTTGCAGAATTTGGCCAGAGCTTGAAATACTAGCACTGGGTGCAGGAACCTTTCATCTAAAAAAGCTGAAATACATGAGGCTGGACCAAAACAAAAGGGTGAAACAGCAACACTGGGGTGTGCTGGTCCTCTGCAGCTGCTGGTGTTCAGTCCCATCCTGAGTGCCACCACACCTCTGACACAGCCAGTTTCTCTGGTCTTTGAGCATGAGAGATTAAGTTTCACTTGAATTGCATAGAGCTGAATGTACACACAACTACAATTCATATTAAGCGTAACTTTACAAATACTGAATCTGGAAATGTAATACTGTCTATTGCACTCATTTCCTTTACCAATTCAAAATTTCACATTTGGTCTCCAGTAGGCTAGGAAAAAACCACTAAAAATATTTCTTAGACTATTCCTGAGCAATGTTTTCATGTACTGTAAAATACTCTACTTTATTACTACATTTCTGAATATTCTCACTTTTTAAACTACATATAAATCCATGCTTTGAAATTTTACAAAGCTGAAGATCTGGTAGGCACAATGAAAGATAGAAACAGCTAAGCATCTTAAAACCAAGATGAGGTCACCAAGATAAGTGCAATTTAGCTACATACATAATGTACCCTTTAGTATTTGCTACTTCTTCATTTTTTATCACAATGTGAAGGATCCACTCGCAGAATCTGGTCCATGAGACCTCAGCTCACATCTCATGAAGATTGTGACTGATGGCTGAGGAGGAAAACACGCTGACCAGGATTTTAAAGTGAAAGTAAAAAACATTCTTTAGAGTTGTTTAGTATTTGTTTGGGTGACTATTTGTTAATGAAAACTGAGGTACTCTGGCTTCTGATACTGGTAGCAATCGCTGGTGTGTAATGTCACGGCAGGAGATGAAACAGGAGCCCTGGATTCTGGAGTCCTGAAGGTTTTTGACCAGAAGTTGCCTTTTAGAGTGAGTAATAATAAACCTTGCAATGTTACCTTCAGTGCTTTGCCATTTGGGTGCATATTCTGCACTTGATGGAGGAGAGGCTGGTTCCAGGGGTCATCGAAGGGTGGGAGCGAATGGGGGAAGATACCATACCTTTCTGGGAAAGGGAAAAGATTTTCTGTCATTTCTACGAGTAAGAATAACAAGGACAGAGTGGCCAAACGTGGTAATTGGCAGACTGCATCATTCTGTGCTCTGTCTTTCCTGGTAGCCAACAGCAGAGACACGGACAAGGATATTCACAAGAGACGGATGAGAAAATCAACATCCTCTCCTAATCCATAATAGCTGAAGGTTGGTTTCAGCTCTGAAAGTGCAGGGGTTTATATTCTCCCCAAGATGTTTGCTACTGTTAGCCGTGCTTGTTCAGGCTATTCCTGTTATCCACGTAAACGTGCAGCTTTTGCTCTTCACCTCTGCCCCGTCATTTCGGGATGGTGAATGGAAATGCGCTCCTAGGCTTCACTGGGAGCACATCACTGAAGAGGATGTTCTGTGTCCTTGATATTTCTCTGTCTTCAAATCCATCCTGATTGGCAGCCAGCCCTCTAGCATCTGCTGGACTGGTTTCAAGGTTCAGTAGGATTTTTTTTTTTTTAACTCCTTCTGTTCTTTGCTAAATTTTGGACTTAAGAGCTGAAACGGGGCTCAAACAGACTTTTCACATGGGACCTGGCAACTTTTCCATTCCTGAATCTTTTGCTTAGGAAAAGGTATTTCTGGAAAAAAAATATGTCAAGGTATCCAAAGGAGATAATTCAGAGTAGAGGAGAAAATAATGGTTTAAAGTAAGCAAGATGGTAATTATGTGCTCAGATAACTTCTAAAAACATGTCAGAAGTGTATTGTCAGAAAATCTGCCTCAGAGCCATTTGCATTTCAGATATGAAACCATGTCATGGTGCAGTAGATCAGCCCTGGTTAGGCTAGGACTGGAATTATTGCAATTTGATGCTCAAAATGTCCTTTGAACCTCTCATAAGTTGGTAAGAAATTCTGTGATGGTCCCATAGCAAGCAGGCTGGGATTGTCTGTCTGCCATTAGTTCAGCCTCTCCAAAGCTTCTGCTGTTTATTCACTTGGTTGCTTTAGTAGACATTGACATAAAGGAGCCTTTTTGGATAAAGCCCTGATTCCATTTAAGTATTGATTTATTGGATGCTAGGGTTACAGCCTGAAGTTTAGAACACGAGGATGGGTTATAAAAGCAAGCCCTGGACTGCATGTTTAGGGAGTCAGGCCCCATCTGTGGCTGAATTGCAAGGCCCTGGGTATTATCTGTGGGTAACTTACAGTCTTTTCTGTGTTGCTGTAGAAGTGGAACGCAGTTTCCAGGCTAAACGGCAAAATACGCTTAAGCCATGGAGTCCAGCCAGGAATCCTCACTCTTCCTGGTGAAGATACTGGAGGAGCTGGACACGAAGCAGAACACTGTTTCTTACCAGGATCTCTGCAAGTCCCTGTGTGCAAGGTTTGATTTATCCCAGTTGGCCAAGCTCAGAAGCGTGCTGTTTTACACTGCTTGCCTGGATCCTAATTTCCCAGCGACTTTGTTCAAAGACAAAATGAGATGCACTGTAAACAATCAGCAATCAAAGAAAATCATGGTCGCAGCAGATATAGTAACAATATTCAACCTCATACAAATGAACGGGGGAGTGGCCAAGGAGAAGCTTCCAGTTGCAAGGCACAAAGTGAAGAAGAAGGAGTCCTTCGAGTCCTGCAGGTCTGACACAGAGATCTGCAACGTGGCAGACTGCGTGCCTGACTGCGTGCCCAACTGCGAGCTCAACGACCAGGACTTTAACCGGGGCTTTCCGGTCAGGAGGTCTTCGAAATGCAGAAAGATGGACTGCAAAGACTGCCAGCAGTTCGTCCCCTCGTCAGAGCCCAACTTCTTGCTCGGTGTTAATAAGGACATGAAGGGCCGCGCTGCCTCTCTGGACAGGCTGCAGGCACTGGCGTCCTACTCCATCGCCACGTCCCCACCATGTGAGATGCAGAGCACGTACTTCCCCATGAACATTGAAAATGAATCTATTTCAGACCAGGATTCCTTGCCTATAAGTGCAGGCATAAAAGAAACTTTCATTTCAAATGACGAGCCGTTCGTGATGCAGTCGTGCGTCCAGAAAAGAAATATATTCAAAGAAGATTTTCATAATCTGATTACAATATCGCCCAACTTAATACCATCCAACAAAACACCAGAAGATGGACACAGAGAGCCTCAGAACAGGAAAGAAAGCTCTAAGCAGACTTTCTTCAACCACAGCTTTGAAATGCCATACAGCAGCCAGTACCTGAATCCAGTTTATTCTCCTATACCAGACAAAAGGCGAGTAAAGCATG
Organism: Gymnorhina tibicen; assembly: GCA_013399875.1. Lineage (NCBI taxonomy): Eukaryota > Metazoa > Chordata > Aves > Passeriformes > Artamidae > Gymnorhina > Gymnorhina tibicen. The sequence continues at coordinate 1,129,534 of VXAZ01005755.1, forward strand.
AGAGTTTAGATGATCTTCAAGCTTCAACATATTTTGGCCCAACTACTGTTCTTGGGCCCCAGGAAACCAAAAAGTGGCCTGGGAAGCCAACCAAGCAAACTGCCTGGCCAGCTAAAAGCTGGAGTTTAAATACTGAGGAGGTCCCTGACTTTGAACGCTCATTTTTTAACAGGAAGCAGTCTGAAGAGAAGCCACGATACCAGAGTTCGAGCAACCCATCCCCAAACTTTCCTTCAGTTGACAGGCATCAGTCCTACCTAAATGCAAAGGATCAGCAGCCAATTATGCAGGCAAACTATGCTGTGAAACCCAATGGGCATAAACCTAAGGAGATTCCTTCCATTCTAGATGTGGAGAAACACGAGCCGGTAAAAAAGTTTAAGGATAAAAGCATTAACTGTACTTCTGTGCAGATCTTAAGCATTGACAGGACCATGAGTGTCGGGACACAAACGGAGCAGCAGGTTCTGGACCACAAGAAATGCAAGGATTTGTGTGCAGCAGGCCAAGCCAAGTACGGCGAGCGGCACTCTCTGAAGCAGTCGGATGACGACTCCGAAATCGTGAGTGACGACATCAGTGACATCTTCCGGTTTTTGGATGACATGAGTATCAGCGGGTCCACGGGAGTGATGCAGTCCTCGTGCTACAACAGCACTGGTTCCTTGTCTCAGGTGCATAAATCAGACTGCGACAGCTCGCCTGAGCACAATTTGACTAAGATCTCCAACGGGAGCGCCTGTAACAAATTGGATAAAGTGGTCAGGGCGGATGTCAGTAACACAGACGATGAACTGAAAACGAGTGTCTGCAAATTAGTCTTGAGGATTGGCGAAATAGAGAAGAAACTGGAATCTCTCTCGGGTGTCCGAGAAGAAATCTCCCAAGTCCTGGGAAAATTAAGCAAGCTGGATCAGAAAATCCAGCAGCCAGAGAAGGTCAGTGTACAGATAGATCTCAACTCTTTGACGAGCGATGCTGCGTCAGATGAGAGCAACTCCCCGCAGATATTTCAGTGCCACAATACTCCTCATGGAGGCAAACTGGAGAACAATCCAGAATGGTGCTGTTCGGATGCCAGTGGAAGTAATAGCGAGAGTCTTCGAGTAAAAGCCTTAAAAAAAAGTTTGTTTACTAGGAGATCATCAAGATCATTAACAGAAGAAAACAGTGCAACCGAATCCAAAATAGCAAGTATTTCAAACTCTCCCCGAGACTGGAGAGCTATTACTTACACCAACCAAGTTGGCATTACAGAGGAGGAGATGAAAGAGAGAGATGGAGGAGAAAATAAGGACTGGCACAGGAAATCTAAAGAGGTAATTTCAACTTTAACTTACATAATAACTTCTTAAAAATAGTGTGGTTATGAATGTCTTCCATAGTCACCACAATGGGGTATGACAATGCTTTGCCCAGCCGTGTTATGCCTGTGTTTGTTGTTATCATAATTGAGTGATTTTGTACCTGTAGGTTCTTGCTTGGCAGCTGCAAAATGGCCAAGGTGCTCCTTAACAGCTTTGCTTTTTTGCAAAGGGAGGGTGGTAATGTGGGTGACATGTTGGGGAGATGATGGTATTCTTCACCACCAGTAGCACTATAAGGAGGCCTGGTAATTACCTCGGTGAAAAGGGTGTGGGGAAAATTGAAATTCTCTAGTGATTGTTTTAGAAGGGGTATTTTGAAATTGAATTGTAATGGCTTTTATCAGAGAAGTATGTACATATTTAAAAGCCAACAAAATAAATTCATGGATTCAAATCCCCCAAGGAAAAAAACCCTTGTACGTGTACCGATGAGATGCTCATTGTAGTTACGTTCTCTCTGTACGACTTTCACGGTCATTTAAATGAGTCTTAAGCCTCCTGTTGTGGAACTGCAGTGTAGCTGTGCTCAGAGAAGAACTCTGCCCATCCTCCCAGCAGCTGCCCAGTGCCCCCTTCACTGACCCCAGGGGTGTCCTTGTGCAGGGCTCTGGGTGCTGCTCTGTTGAAAGAGCACGGGGTGGGTGCTTGTTTCTGTTTGGGGAGGGGAGCGGGGTCCTGCAGCCCCTTGTCAATTGTGACCACACAACAGGCATGCTGTGCCTCCTCACAGTGGGGTGTGAGGGCAGAGAAGGGTTGAGAAAAGAGAGGAAGAGGTTTGATGGAAATAAGTGTGGTTGGGTGAACAAGAAACCACAAACCATGGGTTATTGCTAGACTGCAGAGGGGGAAGGAGGCCATCCTTAGTAAGCCCAAACCTTGGCTTTTCTGTAGATTGCTCTGCTCAGGATGGCATGCTGGCTTTGAGGATCCCTTCCTTCAGTGGACTGTGGCTGACACTGGTTAGTACCATGGATGCTGCAGTGTCAGGCTGGGGGCATCCCTCAAGACTGCTTTGTGTTAGGATTTGATCTGGAAACAGAAACCTGGAAGCCTGCTTGTGTCTCTCAGCTTTTGTAGATCAGCTGGGCTTCTCTGGATGTCAGGGCCACTTTCAGAATAGTTTTTTGATCTGTAAACAGCACAAAACCTAAATTTCTTCTGCGGCATCAGCATAGTGTTTGTGTTATAGTGAATCTGGAGTTGTCTGTAAAATTCCTCTTTGGTTTGGCTGTGATAAGAAGGTGGGCAAGTGGATTAAGGCCATCCAAAACCTTTGTCCTAGCTGGTAAATTTTTTATCATATGGTGATTCTGAAAGGAATATCTCTGTCTTTTGTGTTTAACTCCCTCATAGTCTTGTTTTTTTCTCTCAAATTCTTTTGAACCCTATTGCAGGCAGACAGGCAATATGAAATCCCACAGCCACATAGACTCTCTAAACAGCCAAAAGATGCTTTCTTGATTGAACAAGTCTTTAGTCCTCATCCCTACCCTGCATCACTCAAGTCACACATGAAAAGCAACCCACTCTACACAGACATGAGGTTGACAGAGCTGGCTGAAGTGAAACGTGCCCAGCCATCGTGGACCATAGAGGAATACACGAGGAATTCGGGGGATAAAGGCAAGATTGCAGCCTTGGATTTACAAGTGAGTCCCATTTGTTTAATTTGAATGGCTTGATTGCAAGAGGATGTTGCCAGAATATGCATTTAAGAAGGGATTTGGATAGCTCAGGAAAGAGCTGTGAATTGTTGAGCCTCTAATCTTGCTGATCCCTATCCATCCTGGCCAGGGACAATGAAGAATGTGAATGTTTCATGCTGAATGGTGATCCTTGACAGGTTGATGCTCCCAGCTTATTCTGCACTGGAGAGATGTCTTCTAAGCCATCGTGGCTTTAGTAACTCTAAAGAAGAGTTGGGGAATAAGGGAGTGCAGAGGTGAACTGGTCCCTAACTGTAGCAAGGCAGAGTGGTGCAGGAGCTGGAACTGCTGCCTTTTCCTCTGTGTCTGTTCTCTCTGAATTATTCACAGGGAATTGCAGTGTTAGGGGTTTATTTTTTTCCGTTTTACTAGGAAGAGGAGACATAAAATACTTGTAGAAGATGTTCAGTACCATGACTGGTTTTGAAACACGTCACTGTTGCAGCTTTGAAGTGGCTGTTGGAAACCATCCAGGCAACTAATGGTGTGTCTAGTTTGCAATTTGGTTCAGCTCGTATGTGTGCAGGCTCTTGTGCAGCAAGCACGGGAGACAAATTCAAATTTTGCATTTACATTTTCCCAACACGAAATCACTAACCTGACATAAAATGAGCACCCACACTGGATACCCTGTGTAGTCTGATAAACCAAGACATCTTTTAGGAAGGGAGCTATCTGAGCAGAGGTTTAAAGAGGAAACCTGAAGAATGACATCCAGAATGTGTAAAGACCAATGCGTTTCTTGGCCTTGAAACCCAAAATGTGTCACACAATGAAATCCACGCTGATGTGCAAATAACTGTATCATTTATATTACATTTGACAGTAGAATGTAGGACCAGTGGTGCTGACCTCAGGCATTTTGGGCTCTGTGGCCAGCAGTCTGTGGGGTGCAGCTGTGCTCAAGCAGGGAGTCTGCTTGTCTGCCAGGGAAAGTGGTGTGGAAGGGTCTGAGACTTTGGTGCTCCATGCCAGCCCTCGGTGGCTCGGTGCTGAGGTACCTAAGCCAGCTCCAAACCCATCAGACTAATCCCTAGGAAAGCATCAGGATGCTTGTGCCTCAGGACCCCAAGCTGGATGATTTGGTTTTGGAAACCATCACCCACACAGTGTTGTAGTGCAACTCCCGTGAGTGTTTGTGCAGGAATTTGTGCACAACAAATTCACCTCCTTCCTTGGCTCATGCAAACTTCCCAGTCCTCACCAGCCCCTGCTCCTTTCTGTGCCTGAAGTGCACTTGGAAAGAAACCAAGCAGCACAGGGACCAGGCTGCATCTTGCCTCAGCTCCCTGCTGCTTTTTGGGTCTTAAAAGCTTTAGAGGGCTTACTAAATTCCTAACCCTGGCATGGCAGACTGAACGCTAGAGTAGGAATAGGCTGGAAGAAGTTCCTCTGCAGCAGGCGGTCACAAAGCATCCCTTACCTGCTGTGTGAGGCAATGGGGGAGGTGATATTTGGGAGCAAAACCCCTCTGGGAGAAGCGTTCTCCATCTGCTCCTCATAGGGCTGTTTTGTTCTCTGTAAGCAGCTCTGCGTGACTGTGAGCAAACCAGAGAAATCGGCTTATTGCCATCATTTATCTTTAGGATAAAGGTGATAGAAGTTTACTGGTTTGATTCTCTCCCTCCAAAAAGACTGTCAGAATTGCATTTACCCCGCAAAGCCCATGTCTAGACTTTATAATGGAGCTTACTGACAAACTTAAAAAATAGACACAGACTGATGAGTGGGGTTTTTTTTCCCAGTGATTAAGTTTATTAGAACTGAAAGTAAATACATTATGCCTTAATGAACATTCCTATGTCTGGCAATGAAATGGGAAAGGAAGCTGATTAACAGTAATGGGCCTTTTTAATAATGCATCTTCCTTCTGAAGTAGTTAAAAGGTCAAAGCCAAGGCAGAGGGGTCCAAACCTGCAATTTCCTTGAAGCATAGTACGCCTATCTTTGGGGTTTTTCTACCTTTGTTTACTTAAAATTTCTCCTGGAGCCTGACAAGTCTGCTGGGTTTTCCTCCAAAAAAAGAAATTGCAAAACTAGTCCAGGCCCAAAGCTTGTCCCAGGTGTGGGCTGTGTGTGAGATTCATTGCTTTGCTCTGTGTGTGATGATCCACTGGGATGAAATAGTGTCAGGCTGTTTTCTGATGCCTTCAGAGATGAGATTGCTGATTTTTTTTCAGAAGGCTGGAAGCAGGTCATTCAAAGCCCAAATAGTACAATCACAGATGTGGCTGATGGCCTCTGTTTCAGCATCCTAGCACTATCACACAGCTGTCCATAAAATGATCATAAAACCATTGCTTGATTTTCATTGTTTATTTCTGAGATAGCTATAAAAACACTTCTTTTAGTGGTTCTGTACATAAAGCAAATGCTGCTATCAGGCAAAGCAAAGTTTCAGCCAGTATCTCATGGCCACAAAATCTGAATTAGTCAATTAAAGGCTTACTCAAATCCCTCTCAAGTCTTCTTTGCAGGGTCCAACAAGCTTTGGATCAGGACTATTACAAGCACAGAAATGGTGTGTGTTAGGGTATTCTCACTGTAATATTTTTATGTGGAATCTTTTTCATTTTTTTAAAGAAATAGACTTTTGGAGCCCCAGATAAAGGAGACAGCTTTGGGGAAATGCTGTCATTTTTCAAAATGTTCTTTTTTGCTTTATTCCTTTCTGCTGATAAGTTCAGTGTAATGTGTAGTGTTTGGGTTTGCCCCAGTTTTCCCCCCATTTTCCTCTAACCTTCCTTCAGAGGTTAAAAGGGGAAAAAAAAAGCAAGGTTGAAATCGAAAGCTTTAAGAGGTCATAAATACTTAGGAATAAAAAACGGTAAGACATTAAAAAGAAATAATTCAGATAGAAATTCTGATAAAGTTCTGCAGGTTGCCTGTGTCCCCAGGCATGGCCATTCCAGAAGGGGGGGTCTGCAAATTGCCCCTGCAGCAGGACTGGGTGCTGGATGGGCTGGGTGATCATGCCCTGCAAGCAAGTCATGGTACCAAAATTAGGGTTAGATTTATAAAATGTAGTGCATGAGGAGCATATATTAAGAAACCTTTCCCATCAGCTGAGCTTTAATAATTTAAAAATTATTAACAGTAACAGGCCGGCACTTGCTGACATCTCTGCTGTCAAGCAGATTAAAGAGATCTTATTTAAATGCCATCCAAGATGATGAAGTTTCCGGTAAATCAGAGGTACGTGAGGGATTTTGGAGCAGAATCTTACTGTTGCAGGAGTCTATTTTTTTTGCAGTATTTTTGTTACCGGTTTTGTCAGCTTTATGGAATTGGGACTGGGAGATGAAGGGGGTGTGAGAAGTGGCAATAACCCACTTTATCCTGACAGCAGATCCGGGTGCAGCTTGAGAGGCCTTCAGGCACATCTGCTTTGTTTATTTGTGTTATTAACGGCAGACCCCAGACAATTAACAACTGCTTTCCTTTTAATTTTCAGACTCAAGAATCTCTGAACCCGAACAACTTAGAGTACTGGATGGAAGACATCTATACTCCTGGCTACGATTCCTTGTTGAAACGGAAGGAGGCCGAGTTCAGGAGAGCAAAGGTTTGCAAGATCGCCGCCCTGATCGCGGCGGCCGCCTGCACGGTTATCCTGGTCATTGTGGTTCCCATTTGCACGATGAAATCCTGAACCCTGGCGCAGACCCGTGACCTCCCAGCCGCGCGTGTGTCTCGGATAGCTCACGCCGTGTGTCAAAAGCCTGCTGGCAAAACTGTAAGGAATTCGCTAAGGAACGATGTTCTGAGGGTATCCTAGTGGAGAGTGCTGTAAATGAAGGCAGAACGCAGAACAGCTAGAGAAACATTTTTGGAGAAGTCCTATTTTAAATAACAGACTGTGTGGTGAAGTTAATGGGAACTCGGTTCAATTTTTATGCATTTTTAAAAGTGCAATATTTTTTTTTTTTCCTAAAGAAATGATATAATGTTTTACAGAATCGGAGACTGATGAGAATCCAGGCAAAAGAGGAAGGTTGTCTGAGCTATGTTGCTTTTAAAGGAGGTGTGGGTACATGGAGGTAGCACTGTATAGAAGGGAATGTTCTAAATGCATTACATCGGGGAGCTAGGGAACTCTTAACAGCTCTCTACAATGTAGAAAACTCTGAATGTATTGTATTTATTTTATAGTATTTCTGTATTTCATGATCATTTGTTTGAAAGCAGACTGTGTAGCTGTGAACAGAGTTCATTCCTACGTTCAGATTAAAAAAGGGCTCTTTGTATTTGGTCTTGCCCTAAGACCCACTCTATGATCACTGAGTACTTATCTAAGTGCAATGTGCTGCAGACCAAAAAGATTGTTTTAAAGCAATCACAAGAGGTTTTAGTTACTTCTGTTGAATAACATTAGCATAGAGCTGGCAAACCTGCCTTGCCAAAAGGGTATTCTTTACCTCTGCAGACAGTGAAGTTGTCTCAGTTTCACTCCTGCCAGCAAGCAAAGCTGGCGAATCAAAGCAACGCTCTGTTAAAGTTCTTGGAAATGTAATCTGAACAGTTACAATTTTTTTTTCTTTTCGCAAAGTCTTTGTGCCTTTTTTTAGACTGTAGGTTAAATAGAACTGTTTAATTTTTTTTTTCTATTTTAAGCCCATAACATAAATCACAGCATAATGGATACTAATGGAGGTTCTTCTCCCGCGAGCCTTCTATACAGTTCCGAGTGCTCCTCGAGCAGCAGGGCTGGTGGTTACTGAGCACTTATATTAAGGGCACAATTTCTCAGCGCTGGTAGAAACTTGCTGCTGAGGCAATGCATTCAGCACAGGGAGGTCTTTTGCTTCCCTCTTGCTAATGTACTTAAGAATGACTTAAGTTGAATCTGCCGGACAGCAAGCAGTCTGTATCCCATGGGAAATGTCCATTCGATGCTTTATCCCAAATGCAAATAGCAAGTTCGATGGAACTCTCAAGCTGGGACAGAAATTGCCTGTCATGGTTAGTGAAAGCAAAAAAAACCAGGCACTATTTCTGTTATGTCAAGTATAGGAAAAAAAGAAAAAAAAAAAAGTATTTTCAGGAAATAATGTGATCTTGCTGGTCCTCTAAGGGAAAGGAGATTCTTTTAGTGAATGCTCTTTCTGTAGGGTAATTTGGTTTCTTCAGAAGCAGCCTCCCTACACAATGACACAGCAGCTAAGAAAGCACTGGATGCTCCTTCCTCTGGGTCTCTGGGATGTGCTGCACTCGCTGTTTGTTTCTGGCTGGTTTAAAAAAGGTATTGAGGGAAGGCTGTGTGGGAGGCAAAGACTTTGTTGTGACTTTAGATGTGTGTCAGTTCTTTCCTGCGGCTGGAGAGCTGTTTATGTGCCGCTCACGTGCTGTGCTTTATTTAGGGATAGGTGATCCCTGGGACTGTCGATCTATCAGAAAAATAAGTGTAAGCACAGGGTTGGATGTCCTATCAGCACACAGAGAACAAGAATAGGCCCACAGACAAAATCTGTGCCTGCCTGGCCTGAATCCTGACCCAAATTCTGTGGCTTTGGCCCATTCTTTATACTAAGATAATTTCTCTTTCCTCCCAGATGCTGCAGGATGGAGTCACAGCAGGGTGGGAGCAATTCACACTGTCTATTTTAGGCTGCCTTTGGTTATGGTGTGATTCAGAGCACCTGAGTACAGGAGCTCAGGATCCGTACGTAGTAAATATAGACAGGTAGAGGAAACCTCTGGGGACAGTTCAGAGCTGCCAGCAAGATATCTAATATTAGACATGTGAAAAACACTCTGGAGGACACTGCTCTGCAGTTTACCTCATGCACAATTTAGGTTGATTGTATATGTAGAGAAGCCTATTCCTATTTCAGGTAACATCAGGAAGCCCTCTGATACCCCTCCTCGGCTGGTGACAGCAGCACGGGGTGCTGTTGGAAGGAACAGTGTGGGGGCACAGTGTCAATCCCCCCTCTGCCCACACCAGCAGCAACAAGACCCTTGGAGGGGCAGGATCAGTGGGGACAGACCCCCTGCCTTCACCAACCCCTCTTGCACTACCAGGAATGGTCTGGCCCTGCTGCCCCCAGCCCCAAACCAGCGCTTTCTCCAGGGCATTTCAGTAACCTGACTTTAGAAAACGTCAGCCTAAGGGGAGATAGGAGAAGGGTGTGGGAGGTGTTACTGATGGCAGGGTTTGTCTGTGCAACTCATCCAGCTGGCACCAGATGAGTCTTTGCGTTAGAGATGCCCAAAACCCTGGGAAGGTTTTGCAGGTTATGGAGCTGTGGGTGACGTGACGCTGGCCCAACCCAAGCACTCAGCATCCCAAACATCCATGCTGCTCCTAATTTATTGAGGTGCTTTTGCCCATCCTTAATTTGCACAAGCAGCCGGTGGCACCCGCTCCATTGGTCAGTGGTTTCCTTGCACACCAGGCTGTGGTTTGTCGTGGGTTCCCTCCTGGGGCTTGATTTGGCTCCCGCAGTCTCTGGAAGCATTTCCATGGTGCCAGGAGCCTGAGGGGAGCTGGGAGAGCAGAGCCTGACTCCCTGCTCCACAAACACCTCTGTGAGCCGCTGCCTTGCCATCTCCTCCACTCCCTGGCTGCCTCTGGCAGCTCCTTGGCACCGCTGGGGTGGGCATCCCAAGCCATTCCCAGTGGGATTTGCATCTGGCACAGAGCCCTTCTTAAAACAGGCGAGGAGATGGAGCGATGGGATGCTGCTGCTGGAGGAGAGCAGCCAGGGAAGGAGGAAGCCTGCACAGAGTGTACAAACTAGGTGAAATCCTGACACATTAACCTGCAAGAATATTGTGATCCACCTTGTGAACCAGTTACCAACTAGAGTACACTGTATACTATATGATAGACTTTTGTATAAAAAGAAAAAAAAGAAACTAAAGCTATAGGTACATTGTAATCCTTGGTGTGATTGAAAAAGTGTCCTAGATTGTATTACTTAATTAAAATTATGATGAGCATATTGAACTGTTTTTCGTATTTATGCCTTATAAACTTGATATATTACACATGATAAAATGAAACTGCAAGAACTATAAGAAAAGATACTCCATTTTGGGGGCAAATCCCATTTGCTTTTCCTGAAAGAAGAGTGCTGCTTTAAATGAGCTTAATAAATCATGTGTGCAGAAGAGCAAGGGTAGGATATGTCCCCAAATGACTTTTTAGGATTTTTTTTTTTTTTTTAAATGGGGCTTTGGTTAATGTACTATGTAATATTTTATTTTATAATGTTACTGTACAATGTTGCCTTTTGGTTCATTTAAATATAACACCAAATAAACTTGAAAATTACAGTGTCCTAAGTTTTAATGAAACAGTTATAATAATTTATTACTCCATTACTTTTCCTGTTGTTTTTTTTCCTAGGGACATCAAGATAGCCATGGGATGCGAGTGTCTCAGTGTTAGATAACTAAGCAGCCTATCTAGTTCTTGGCAGAATTGCTAATGGATTTTTAACTTGTGAAATAATAAGATGGCAGAAGATAATGAAAAATGAGTTTGTTGGGTTTCTTTTAAAAGCTCCTTTGCATCACATTGTTTGGGCTTCTGGAAGATTAGCTCTTGGCACTTACCATAATATTTCATTTTGTAGGTTGTTTAGTGACTGAGTTTTGCCATATCAATTATTTTAACGAGGTCATGACTAATATTTTGGTACCTGTTTGACTGATATGCTTATGCAACCACTGCCCCTTTTGTGCCAGTACTGTAGGTAAGTGTTTATAATCACCTGTGAACAGGCAGCCAGTTTGCTTAGGGTCCCTGTATGAATGTAATTTGCTGCTTGCGAGTTGTTAATTGCAAAAGCAGGTTGTCTTAAAATTCTGGGTGTTGAAACACAGGTAGAGCTGAGCCTACCTCTGCCAGAGGTTACAGAGGGCAGCTGTGGAAGAAGGCACATAAACAATGAGCAATGACATGAAAACACAGTAATGTGAGACCTCAATTTCCTCCTCTCTGCTGCACAGACACCTTGAATGCGGTGCTTTAGCAGTTTTGGTCAGGATGGGGAGTGCTGAGTGCTCTCTGCAGGGCCAGACCAGCAGCTCCAGCCTTGGGTGCTCACCTGTTGTGAGTCAGGCTGCAAACCACCACAGGTCCCCGTGGAGGGATTGTCAGTCACAATTCGGTGTTGGTTTCAGTTTGGGAGATAGTTTTGCATTAATTTGCACCAACAGTTTATCATGGGTTTGCATCAATTTCAGGTTTTTTTCTTGTACCCATCAAGTCCAGAAGCTTACAAGTAGGAGTGCCCTTTCGATTTTTACATTACAGCATGAATCTGGGAGCAGGAACATTCATAAAAATGCTAAGTGGGACCAGGCTTATGCCAAAAAATCCTAAACACTCTGGCATAGCATTCCTCAGTCATGAAGCTGCGTATATCGGATATATAGATCTCATCTGGGTCATCGCTGTGCTGGAAGACGGAGCAGCTGCCAGGTTTCTGTCTGCTGGATGGAGTCACTGAGTCTCAAGGTAGAGGAAAACTCCTACACACAATGTTGTACTGGCAACCAAGACCCAGCCCCACGAGCTCGGTGCTGCTTTGAAAGTGTCCCAGCAATCGGCTGTCCTGGTTGAGTAAATCCTTGATTTCAGATCGGGCTCTGGTGAGTGGCTCTGCCTGTTGCACAAACAAGTCACGAGAAGAATATTGGATCTCAGGGCCATGTCCTTCCTTTCGAGGTGCTCCTGTGTCTCCATCCCATTGCATCGGCCAACAGAAGAAGGGAAAGTAGGCAGTGCCCTGTCCGTAGCAGCGCGCTCCTTTTGGAAGGAAAGGTCAGTCGTGTTGGCGTGCGCTCTGGGAAGAGACGAGCGCCCGGGGAAGTATTTATGGAGATGAGGTAATTTTTTTATTTTCATTTTTTCCTTTGCTATCTTTTCAGGAAAGAACACTCTATCTTGTAAAGTGCTGCTCTGCTAGTGGTTCTCTGGCAAACTTGGCTACTTTGGATGACTGCTGAGACATTGGATCAGTTGATATCTTGCAGGCTGTTACATAAATCTACAGCATTCACTTAGATACTGGAAGAAGATCTTCCAACAAGGAAGAAGTGGGCTGTCAGCAGCCAAACTCCTCCCCATGAGTAAGTTCTGTATGGTTTTATTTATGTTTCTTCAAGACAGCTACAAACTGCGCGTAGGAGAGGCCTGAAGCTCTTCCAGAAGCAACAGTACATCCATACTTTCCCAACAGCAATAGTCTGAGGTTTTCAAGGGAGACTAGATCGTGGTCTTGGATGAGCCCAGCACAAGAAAGCAGCTGTGCTCGGACTGTGCATGGCACCACGAGGCACTGCTGGTCCTGGTGGCACAGGAGCGGAGGGGGGGAGATGTGCAAAGCGCTCTCTGGACCAGGGAAGTTTTCCACAAGGCATAACGTGGTGTAGGGTTGAGGAAATGGTGGGTGTCTGGAGACACAGTTGCTGCTGAGGCTGGAGGCTTCTAGAAATTAAGAGCACTGTGGCAGCAATTACCCATCCCCAGTCCTGCTCCTCCCTGCCCTCCCGCACCCTGGATCTGTGGATTATGGGATGTTTCTCTGAGGCACTAAGCAGGTCTCTGGACGTACAGTGAAGGCTTAGATCTTGCCTTTTCTCAAAGTTAACCAGATTTCCTCAGTAAAAAGGGGGAATTTTCTGCCAGACATTGATGCTTTGGCCTCAGCTAAAGAAAAAATCGCGAGGTCTGTGATCTTCTTGTCCCACTAGAGAGGCTGGCAGCACTTAAGGGAATGTGACCTGGCCCCTCCTCTCATCACCCCCAAAACATCATGACACCACCCTGGAAATGGCAGGGCTACAAAAACAAGTCCCTTTTGCTTTCCTGTTGGGCTTTGTGGAAGCCACATTTCCTGCCAGTCTCTGCAACCAGAGGGCTGAAAATTGATTTCATTTATTAAGGATGGAAATATATGAGTGAACTCCTCGGGTAGGAACACACAGTTCTGATTGCTGGTTCTTCGAGAAAAATGTAAAATCCTGCTATTCACAGCAGAATTGCTCTGTTTTCCCTGCTCATTTTGAGCCTGTGTGCAGCGTGCTGTCTGTATGATGTCCCCCGGCACGTAGTGGGGCTCCAGCCTGCGTCCACAACAGCAGGTGTCCCCCTGGAAGAGGGGGGAAAAGAGGGACTTATGTACGGTAAAAAGAGGGACTAGAGAAACGCTAATTATTTTGTCTGTCCCAGGAAATTATGTGGGATCCAGTCCCTTTTGAAAAGCTTTGCTGTAAACTCTGCTTTAGTGACAGACATATCTCTAAATTGGAAAACCCTCTGGATCTGTTGCCCTGCCAGACTGCCACACTCCCAACAATAGCAGAGATCCATGTTGTGCAGTGTGTTTTAACTCATGCAGTGTTGGGGGGAGAGCAGAGAACCAAAGAAGCTGAGTCATTTATCTTCTTTGCTTGTCTCAGTAATGAAATATTGCTGTTGAACTTTACCCTGCCTTCCCTGTTGCTAATTTTTTTTTTTTTTTATTTTTTGCAATAGTTACCATTTAAGAGGCTCACAAAATTGCATTAGTAAAATTTATGACTGTGTAGCAAATATGTGCATATGCATTAATTCTGTTCAAGGCCAACATCTTGTAGCTGCAAAATTAATGTTATGGTGCAGTTTCTAAGTATGGCTAATGGCTGTTCAATAAAGCAGGGCTCGTGTTTTGCTCACCTTACAGCTCTTAATTCCTTGAAACAGTCCTGCCTTGAAGAGTTTGCCAGGTAGAAGTTAAAAAATCATACACGCACAACACACAAATATGTATTTTTTATACACTTCTGTTTATGCAATTAAGCCTTGAAAATTTTGGCCCTGGGAGTTGGTTCAGTTGGGTTTCTGCTCCTTTGCATGGCTTTTAGTTCCAGGTTTCAAAAGCAGATGTCTGTGAATGCAGTGCATTAAAAATGGGCCTTTTAACCATGATTCTGCTCTGGAGAGACTGAACTGGATGTTGGTGTTACCCTGAGGGTTACACCTCATGCTGTTTTGGAGTCAGTGAACAATAACTGTTCAGTAAATAATAAATTAATCGACATTACTTACATTTAAACATTCCTTTTCTTACTGTGTAAAAAAGTCACTTTCTGCTAGAAGGATGAATTAGGACTTGTAGTCTTTTCACCAGTTTAAAGATAGTTACTAATCAGGTATTCAAGGTTGAAGATGTAACATAAGACAAATGACTGATGACAAGGGCTTGCTCATGTGATAGCTGGAGAAAAGAGGTTGGATAAATATTTTCGGGATGCTGAGACAGGAATTTAGATGGTATCTGACAGCACTTGTTTACTTCTTCAAAGCTTTGTCTGACAGCCAGAAGAAAGCTTGGTGCTCGTGATCTTGAGCGATAGCCTGATGTTTGGGGTGTGGTATGTGCAAGATCACTGCTGTTAGAGGTAAAAAGCTGATCCCTTGGGACTCAAAAGTACGGAGAGCTGAGGAGCTGAGATGGACTGGAGCTCCAGGGCCGGCAAATGTCTGGGTATGTCCAAGTCACATGCATGAGCCCACTGGTCCCAAAAGTGGCTCCAGCCCTGGGCTCGTGTCCGACGATTGCTTGGCAAAGTGATCAGTGGCAGCAGCCTGCAAACGTCTGATGGAGGGCAAAAATACCCAGTTACGTTGTCATAGCCTCCAGGAACAAGAGCCATTGTGGGGGAGGGCTGGGGGGCAGTGACACTTTTTTATCCTCTGCTGGAAGAGGTGAGCTGCCAAAAGCAAGGCATCTGTGGGGTGGAAAAAGCAGTGCAGTGGGAAAGATAATTTCATGTGAAAGCTCTCAAGGCAGTACCGTATGTCTTCCATGTTTTGGGACTAGTTGCTTGATCTCTGTGGGCTTTGGTTTTGTGCCAGTTACTCACTGTGTCTCTCTTCAGGCATTTTCTTGGAATAGAGCTTATCCCTTACTGTGGGGTCATGAGATGCCCATGGAGAGAGGGGCCAAACAGGGGCTGAGAACTCTTGCAAGCACCACCTTGGTGGTTGTGATGATATTGCCAGTATCACAGATAGTTACAGCCAGATCAGTCATCAGATTTGTAACTCTGGTGGTAATCAGCGATACGACACCGGGGAGGTGTTTGGCTCAGCTTTGTCAAAGTGTTTCGGTATTGTGAGAATGATGAACGTCACTGGGAAGGCTTTTTGGGGAAGATAACATGAGAGAGAAAAGCAGGGGAAGCTCGATGCCCTGCTGGGAGCATGGGGAGAGTGGGATTAGTGCTGCAGAAGACAGGCAGACAGCGAGCATCTGCTCTGGGCCACCAGGATCAGAGCACAGCAGGACTGAGAAATCTTGGACCGGTTATCAAGGAATTGGGAAACTCCAGGATACTGTACTCACGGGGGATTTTTACTACCCAGACATCTGCTGGGTAACAAATGCAGCTAATCACAGTGATAATGTACAACCCTAATTCACTATAAATTCTCTCCCATATGTTTACAATTGTATTTACAGTAGGAAGTGAGGGATAGTTATTCATGAATCAAGGTGAAGTGAGCTGCTGGTGCAAAGTCACCCATGCATTGTGGAAAATAATGTGTGACAGACTTGAACAGAATCCTTCTGAAAGCATGGCTGTATTTCAGGTGTTTTAAGTAAAAAAAAAAGTTCCTGTAATTACTGATTGCTTTTAAATGTGCGAATTGAACTACTCATTTTCCATAACCTTCTCTGACCTTGAAGCACAAGTTCACAAGCGGAGTTGATGAAGAATTATCCTCCAGATGAAATACACCTCCTCAGATTCAATTCTGCTGATGAGTAGGGGGAGAAGGGTTAAGAAAAAATTAAGAAAGGAACCATGATAATGGCTGCTTAGCTCATCGGTAGCACATGAAAGGATGTTGTTCTATTGATATACTTCTATGGCCTTTCTCCTGTTGCAGGCAATAATTTTGCCCTCTAACTCACCATGGACCCAGAAGAGCACCGTGAGCTCAAATATATCTAATATTGAGGGGGGAAGGAGGTGGCTCAGCTGCCGGAGTTCAGGGCTGAGCACAGTTAGTTACTGATGAATTACCGTGCCTTTTCCTGCCGTTCAGCAATCCCAGCTCCCTGGCTGTGCTCGCCCCCGCGCTGCCTCCTCGGCGCCTGTGGGTTTATTTTGGTAAGGATGTGTAAGCTGAGCTCCGGCTTCGGCCACTCAGAGCCCGGGGATTTGCATAATGGCATTACTGCTTATTCCTCAATTACAGCCTCTGAATATGCAAATCTGTTGATGCTGGTTACTGTAATCCTCCTGCCCTGGCAGGTCCCCAGCTGGGCAAGTTTTTGAGCCATTTATTGGCAATGAGAGTTTTCCTCACGGGTTTCTTATTTCCAGCTGTGAGTAAAGGGGAAAAGTCCTCAATCAGCTACCTGAAATAGAGGAGAACAAAATTCAGAAAAAGGAAAGGCCATTTTGAAAAAGAGCTTGAATGCTTTTTCCCCTGTCATTTTCCTTGCGGGAGCTCGTGTTCATGCTGGTGAGATGGGATGGGTCAGCTTGCTCTGTCCTACACACTGCACCAGGGTTTGTCCTTGCAGCAGCTGTCCCCTGTTCCTCTCTGCCCCGGCTGCTGCCCACCTGAAATTTGGGTTCAAAGCAGAAGAGCTGAGAGAACAAGCAGTGGTTTTGAAGGCTGTCTGTCCACTTGCTGCTCTTGGTGGCCTCCTGGCTCTGGAGGGTTTGGGTCAGTGTAAAGCAGGAGATGAGTTCAGCAGAGGACTTGCAGGCTTGGGTGCAGAGATGGGAAACCTCAACCCACAGCACTTGAGCACCTGCCCCAGGTTTAGACAAAAGAAATTTTGGTGAATTGCAGTGTTTTGCCATCTGCTGAGCTGTATATGCATGTCTAGAGCTGTAGGTCTTTTTATTAAAACATGACTTGAGTAACCTTTCCCATTTCTACTCCCCATGTTTTTCTAGTAGTATTTTCAGTAGTATTTATTTTTTCCCCTGAGTCTTTTCAAATAAGGAGGGAGAGTTTTTTACAAAAGTTTATTTTCAAATAAGAGAAGAGTTCAAACTGGTTTATTTTCTGGAAGAAATAGATTATAACAGGAAAATCAACACCTTTTCAATGACCAGGGTGAAATCCTGGAGTGATTGAAGTCCTACTTCCCAGGTTTTCTGAAGAGGCAGCATCTCACCCACCAGGCTCTGCAGTTTAACCTCACTCAGTGCCATGGGGATCAGCACTCAGTTGGCAGAGACTGTCCTCAGATCCAGCTGCTGGGCATCATCCTTTTCTTACAGCTTCAGCCCCCTCTGCTTAACACCCTGTGCTCCCAGGCCACTCATGATAGCTCGTGTTCTTCTACCCTAGCCACGGGCCTGCCAGCTCCATCTGCAGAGGCTGCATTTGTTGAGAAAATCAGCTCTTTTGCATCTGAGATGACGACTGTGCTGTGAGAATGTCACTGTCACACAACTCAGAATGTCCCAGGAGTGGGGTATCTAGGCAGATCTGAGAGAAACACTTCTGCCTATACAGGGGAACATGTCCCGTGCCCTTATGTGTTAATGGATATGATTTATTTCAGGAAAAAACCAGAAGAACAAAACCAGGCAAATGTAGAACAAATGATTTATGGGAAACGAGACTGTTTGGAATGTAAATACAGACAAGCAGCATATTTGTTGCTGATGGTACTATGTTCCCTGGGAGAATAAAACCGTTTTTTAACTATTTGTCTGTGTCTAGAGCTTGCACACGTTTTGTCTCTAAGTTTTTCATTTCTAATAATTTCATAATTTCATTTCCTATTCTAATCTTTTTCTCGATCAACAAAAATGGTTTGACACCCATTTGTAAAAGGCTTCACTGTAATGTATTGTTACACCCTGTTCCCAAATCAGTTTCTTCAGTTCTCAGGAGTTCCCCAGTAATGCTTTATCAGCCAGACGTAGGAGAAGATACCTGAAAATAAAGATGTATGTTGTACCAGGGCCTGCAACTGAAAATGTCCTGAGCGTTCCTGAGCTCTGCTTTGATGCCATACTTAGCAAAAGCTTGTCATACTCCTTTCCTGGAAGATTAGTATGAACTGAAACACTTGGAAAGAAATTGTTCTTTGCACATTTTTCACGCTTCAAGTGAGTAACACTTTTGGAGCTTTCCATCTTACTTTCACTTCAGGCATTTCTGCTGTTCTATAAAAGTAACAAAAAATAGCCAGGGAATGAGATTTTAATCTTATTCTATGATAAACTAGTACACAGGAATTATTTTTCACTACGTAGAGATGAACTGTATCTTTTTTAGGTAAACTAGATTCCTGGAAGGGAAAGAACCTCTTGGGAACTGAAGAGCTATGTTTAGGTTAAGTAAAGGACAGCATTGCATTTATGATTTTATCATCATCTGGAAGAATTCCTCTACAAACCTTTAGGAATAAGAGGATAATCTAGTGCCTGGGTTTAGTCAGTATTTGGCTTGTCTGATGAGATCAATGGGAAGAGATGTGTTTATCATGTTGATATTTGCAGGAAGCTGAACTGATATTGCTAAAACTCTTCAAGGATGTAAAATGCCAAGGTTACAGGAACTCTTTATGTTTCAGAAAAGGTGCAGATAAAATATAACCATTCAGAAACACTGCAAAGGAGGAACATGCAGCCATTTTTGTGTTGTGGAACAAGATGGCAATGTAGAGCAAGAAGCAGTCCAGCAAAGGACAGGACATGAGAGATGTCACTTGATGTCCAAAGTGTCCCACCTCTCTTCTTGTTTGGACCCAGCTTCCTTGTAATAAAAAATAGCAGTCACTGTGAGACCTGAAATGCATTAACCAAGAGAAAGATTTCCCCACACATGGTCAGCCTATGAAGCTGTCCAGCCCTTCTGTCTGAATTTTGTTTTAAAGACTCCCCCAATAATAGCAGGGTTTATCTTTTCCTACTCCTATCAGTTTGCCACACATTGTAACTGGTAGGAGAGAATAAAATTCTTCCAGTGAAAGTTCTGCTGCAGTGATCTGATTTACTTAAATATGTGATCAAACGAAAATGCAGCTTCTGAAGAGCACTTTAGAACAAGAGCAAAATCTGGCATCTTGTTAGATGCCCTCAGTGACTGTAGTCTTACCGGAGGCTTTGATCACGGCTTCCTTCATCTCTTTTCATGCTGCTTACAAAGTTACTCTGTGTAAAAATGTAATGTATGATTTACTTCAACCAAGGAAAGACAAATTCGTTCTGAAGGTGGGAGATGGTCAATCTCTGAGCTTGAGTTTGTGTGTAGATCTTGAATGATTTTGGAGCAGTTGCTGTGGAGAGGATGTCCCAAGTGAGTGACAGCAGGGCCACACCATTGACTACAATGAAGTGGAAAGGTGACCTTCTGCAGTCAGGTTTCATTATTGCAGAGTTGGAGATGAATTTTCCCCAAAATTGTGCGGTACGGGGGGTATCTCTGCGCTAACCCTTCCACCAGCCCTATCTGTGAGCCACCTGGAAGCTCTCATGGGCCAGGAGCCATACCTAGAAGCACAAAAATCTTCTCCAGGGGAGCTGTGGTGGTTGCTGAAGGAATTCAGCCTTTATTTAGTCCGTGAGAGACTGTTCCCACCACTGCTGGACTGCAGATACCACTCAGTTGCCACTCTGCAAGTGCTGCACTACACTGCAGTATTTCAGGAGGAAAAGTGGAGAATGACTTTTCCATTCGGAGCCATATGAGGGGATTCAGCCAGACAGCATGTAATTACCCTAGCTGGAGCTGGGCCAAGGCAGAGGATCTGTGGCTCCCCATCTGCAGGCTTATTTTCAGCGCTTCAAATGAGGGATTTCGACGGAACCTGTCGAAATTAATGAAACAAAGTTAGTTTCTCTCTGGATGTCTCCTCCATCATACCCACATCAGACAGAAATAGCTCACCTGCCCTGGACTGCCCTTCAAAAGCTCATCTTACAAGCCCAAATGAAAGAGCAGCTGGAGGCAAGGAGCCTTTCCTATTCATTCAGGTGAGTTGCGAAGCGGGTAATGAAAATGCTATTGTTTTCCAACATGGCCAGAATAGGTTATTCAGGAAAACAAATGCTGCCCGTGACTCTTCCTCTCACAATACAAACCGTGGCCATAATCCAGTAAAGCACTTTAGTGTGTGCTTAAGTGGAAATTTGTGAGCGGCCCCGCTGATTGCAAGGGATCAGCTCTGGTGCCTGAAGTTAAATGTGAGGAGTGGGAGCTGGCAGGTGGGCGGCTGAGCAGGGCCATTGCCCAGGGGCCCTGCCTTATTATCCGTGATTATACGGGCTTAGCGTTGGGCTGGAGCCGGGCCTGTTGGAACAAAGGAGAGGGATTAGCAGGCGTGCAAAGAGGGAGCAAAGCCAGAGGGTTCCAGCAGTGTCGAACACAACTTTGTTACTCTGACAGAATGCATAAAAGTGAATGAAAAGGCTGTATGATTGCTGTTGCCATCCCGTTAATTAGGCTGAACTCATGCTTCATTAGTGCTACGATATGCTTCCATCTTAACAAAGCCCTATTGGGTGCATGGAGTCACTTTACTATTAGTAAAATGAAGCCTTATCAGAGAGCCCTGTAATTCACTTTGTAAGACAAGTCATGACGTATATTGTGTTGAAATTGCACTGAAGAGACCGATTACTTGCTTGACACTTGCTTTTCCTAATGAGCAGGAAAAGATGTTTCCAAAACTAAGTTATTTATAGTATTGGGAGCTCTTCTGACCTGGTGCCTAATTACATCACGTAGTCCTTTAGCAGTGTTTCAAGCAGTTCCTAAATAACCCAAGTTGAACTGAGCTGCTTTTGCTCTTGCACATTTTCTCAGTGAAAATACCATCGAGCATTAAATTCCTTGTTTCTCGCCGTCATTGTGGCGAAGCCTTTCGGGTGTAACCAGCACAATTTCCCTGCAGCAGGAATGCAGCAAAAGCACTGGCACAGCCCACATTCCCTGCTTGCAGTGGCACTGATTAAGCAGCACAGTGAAAACTTGACACAGGAGCAAGAAACAAGAAGTGCTGGCTTGTTCACTGCCCCCAAGAAACCACTGTGCTCCCCCAACCCCGCTGTACCGCAGGCAGAGCACGTGCTTGTAGCAGTGCTATGGTAGATGCTGACCTGGCAGTGATTTTTCTGTGGATTCCCTGTGCTGGGAAGGGAGTTTGGATGCAACCAGGGCACAGATCCACATTAGCCTCAACTGGAGAGCTGACTGAAGTCAGTCCTGCCCTACCGGACATCCCCAGAGTGGGTCATGCATGGGTGTAGTTGGATTCAACTCCACCCTAGCTCTCAGATCTTCCTACCTAAATGATCTAAATTTGTGATTACTGCTCAGGGAAGGGAGACGTGTAGCAAAATCTTTTTATTTTCGTGTTTCTTCCTTGTACCGTTCTTCCTTCTACCATTCTTTAGTAAACATCCATGCTTACTCATATTTTTCTACAGTAGAACTAAAAATATCCCCCTCTCTCCGTTTCAATGCTATACCCTGCAGAGCCGAGATGACCCTCTATGAGAGAGTCATAACAGCACAGCCTAATGGAGAAGAAAAATGGCAGTGAGGTAATGTAGCAAAAACAACTGTCTGAAAGAGCATCTCTAAACTGCTCACCAATTCTGGTTGCTCTTACAGCTCAGGCTGCTTGTATTGTCATCCACCTCCAGGGCTAAGGGCATTTCTTGGTGTAACCCTGTGAAATCCATGGATTTTATCCCAGAGTGGCTGCAGTCATTCAAGTGAGTGCCGTGGATGATGGGCACAGCCTCATATTTGCTGCACAACTGTGCATCCCCAACGAAATCAGCACCAACCCTGAGGACTCCTGGGGAGCTGCACATGGTCACACTAAATCAGATCTGCCCTAGAGCTCTGAAATCATCACGGTGGTGCAAAATTTGGAACAATGACAATTGGGAACCAGAACTGGTTTTGCAGAAGGATTGGTATTTATTGCTTAACTAAATATTCTGCTTATTCTTACAGGCATGGAAAATGCCGTACTACAATATACTTCGAAACATCCAAGTAAGATTCTGTTCCAAGATGGAATAATGCCTTTCTTAATGCCTTAGGGCCACCATAAGACACAGTTGTTGGTTTTCATCAGGGTAATTTGAAACTGGCTCAGATCCCTTCTCTGTTTTGCCATGCAGCTGTAGAGATGTTTGACTGAAATGCAGTGATGGGATGGGATGAAGCAAAGCAGGACAGGAACAGCTGTTTTGGGGGCAGAGCCAGCTTACAGTGATTTAAAGTGATCACAGAGCTCTTGTACAAAATAGGTGACTGCTCGTGTTCTCGACTGCTTGTGGTCAAGGACACACAACTGTCTGGTCGCTTGACCGAGTGGTTTCCTCAGCTCATTTTTGTGTAGGCTACATATATAACCAAAGTGAATAGAGAAAACTAATGTGGCAAATAACAGGCAATTGTAGGGTTTAGCATATAGAGGCCATAAGAACATCTAATTTCCCATTCTTCTCTCTGTGTTTGTAAATGCGAGTGTGAAGTAAGTGACGCATTGTCAGTGCTCTCCCACAGAATGAATTCAGCAGCAGTACGAGATGCAATCCACTTGCAAATGTCTAAGCAGATTATTCTGCGGGGGGTTATTTAGACAGCCTTCCTGGGGTAAATTACAATTTTTAAAAAACTGATGGTTAAAATGGTTGGCATGTTGAGGAGCACAGGCTCCCCTTCCACTTCCCAGTGCTCGTGAGCTGAGTTTGCACGGATGGTGGGTATCGTTTGGCATTGGGTATATTTTGCTTAACCTGTCATACGCCTTAAGTCATCACAGTGTTTTGCATCTGGGTTGGCTGTATTTTTATCAAGCATTAACATGCATAAGGGTTTGCCAGTACTTAATAAAAATGCTGCTGAAAACTGCATTCTTTCACCTGTTTACTGAAGCAGATTATATTGTGTTTGAACTGTGTTTGAACTGAAGGTACACTCATGTGAAAACTGTTATATTCATAACCCACACCCAGGCAATAAGAAGGAGCTCAGTTAATGAAAATCACTCAAAGGAAATCACTGCTCACCCCTTCCAAGATCAATTAGAAAGATTATTCCGGCATCCCTAATGCTGCCGCGCTGCTGTTGTACAGTTAAGCTCCTCTTCCCTCTGGAAGACTAAGGTAAGGAATTTGCCAATATTGTGTAATAAACGTAGCATTTATGATGCTATTACCACCATAAGTTTCTACAGCAAAGGACAGCACTTGGACAGTGTAAATATATAAGGTCTCTGTGAGTCTCAGATTCAAATGAGCACGAGAACAGAAGATTTGGGAGCAACCAAAAGTGGATCGGTGAGTTTGAGCCACCTTTTCAGATAAACGCTGGCAAAGCACTTTCTCGGTGGGTCTTTCTCTTTGGGGGACACCTCAGTGTGGCTTCCTAATGCTCAGCAGAGCAAGGATCATCTGGAAGATGGCTGTTTCTCCGAAGAGAGAAGAAAACACCCTTTCTGGCAGTACCCCAGCAAATTCAGATGCTGTAACAGCACAACAGATGGAGTCTCTGCCAGAGAAGAAATACTGCTGCTGAGCTGCATGACCATGGCAGTGTGGGTAAAGCCTTGGCTGCTGGGACAGAGTGATGTTCCACTGGCTTTGGAGACATACAGCAAATTACACCTGTTGGGAGCCTGGCTTTGCTGTGGATATTTCAGTTTTAGGATGTGTTTGTTCTCCTTCCCTTCTTCCTCTCCTCTGGTGTCTCTGCTGGCAGCAACAGGTTTCTCTCAGAATTTATTTTCCCCAGTGCACAGAAAATGGGCCTGAGCTTTAATGTGCAGAGCTTTCTGCTTGAGTTTCTTAATAAGTGGCAAAGGACTTAAAAGCTGAGACTCTTATATTTATTGATGAGAAACCTCCAGAACTGCTTCGAATATTCGTCTGATAGTAAATGTTCTGCCAAAAATAGCCAATTCTTTAACTATATGGAAAAATAGTATTGCCAAAGCGTTGCTTCTCATTGCAAAAAATGCTCCAATCCTTCAAACAGCATTAGAGATATAATTCATTGACTTATGCAAATGAAAAATGTTCATAATCGTTTTGGTAAATATTTCATCTAGTGTAAATACAAATCCATTTAAAACTGCAAACATATGCAAAGGCAGGTAGGGTTTATTTCAATCAGCTCACCACACAAAGAGCTGCAGCATTTTTCAAGTGAATTTTCCTTCAGCCCACATCTGGAGGCTAAAAGGGAGGAAAGAGAAGAGAGCAAACTTTTTTCTCCAATGGTCGTGACTAAATCACTGAATAACTGCTTTTTTTGCTCTTTACAGGAGGGTTTTTTTTATTCAGAGCGATTCATGTGCTGCACTATGAGGGGGAAAGTGCCCCAATCCAAAGAGCTAGAAAATAGAAGTGCTAATCTTAACTACCCCTGTGCTTAAATAAGAGGATTTACGGAACACAGCAGGAAGAAGTGAGGCATTGGTTCCCTTTGACGTAAACCCCCACTTTTTGCTCTCTAGCTATACATACAATTCGTTCACCTGACACATTCTGATACATTAGTTTGGCCATGTTAATTCCTTTGAAATATGTTTTATCCCACTGTACCTTCAAAATCACAAAACAGTTGATTTAACTTTACGTGCTCTCGTGTTGTTGGAAAGAGAGGACGTTTCCCATTTGGCTTTGTAGCATTCGCTAATCACAGACTTCAGATTTCTTGTCTGAGCCTTTAATAAAAGCTCATGAACCTCTGACTCATGTGATTACAGTCAGGAAATGTCTTTTTTAAACACTGGCATTGTTTGCTTTTGTTGAGCCAGAAAACATAGAAACTCCCTCTAATTCCCTCCACCGATAATTTTTCTTTCTGAGAATGCTGCTGGGTGCTCGGTGCTGTCAGTGGCTGCTGGAAACATCTCTGGACAGCTTCATCCTTGCTCTTCTAAGAGATATCTCATTATCTGAAGTCCTGCACAAAGCCAGGAAGAAGCCAGTGTTCTCTCTGGTTCCCCCCTTGCAGAGCAACCTGGCAAAGAAGCTGATACAGGGTATGGACTTTTCCCTCAGCCAGAAGTTGCTGTGCAGTACAGCAGCAGGACCAACAGCCGTGCTTGTTAGCATGAAACTCCCAGGAAAGCTTGGGAAGTGAAATCCTGGTCACCAAGGACGTTTTACCAATAACCTCAGCAGACTCAGGATATCACCCCCCACCCTCTCCAGCAGTGCGAGATGGGGTCCTGCCGGCCCGGTGCTTTGCTCAGCACCTTCGGGCTTGTAATCGATCATGTGTCTTTAGATTCAGCTTTAGTCTGTCCTTAAGATTTCCTGGAAGACCTTAGACAAGCAGGTAGTGTCTACGTGATTTGTAAGGCAGAAGAGGAACGGGCGCGTCCCTCCCGTGGGAGCGGGAGGACATCGCTGCTGCAGAGGACATCTCCTTCCACCTCCCTGTGGCTACGCAAATCTAGGGGGCAGGGGCACCCTCAGTTTGCAAAATACAAATAATAGCCAGGCTGCAGGCCCTTGTTTGGATCTGCTGCCTGCCCCTAGCGAGGCACTGCAGGCTCTGCAGAGCTGGTGCTGTGCTCAGAACTCCCAGCTCCAACCTGACGCTTTCTCCTTTGGCATCTCCCACCGTTACGTACGTTACAGCTGTGCTCCAGGTGTGCCGTACTCCCAGGATCTTGCTCTAAGTGTTCCCCGAAGATGTACACAGCTTTTCCGATTTTTCAGTATTAATAGAAGGATTAGCATCGTTATTTGTTTGGTTGATATTCTCTCCCTGATGCACACATATGCCTGAGCAGACACACATAGATGGGCCAGGATTTTTTTCTCTTCTAAGTGGGCCAGCCCCTAATATTCTCATCCCCTGCTCCCATGAGGGATTTAAGCAAGAAATCACTCATTTAATTGCAGTTTTATTTAAGATATAAACTTCAAAGTGCTTTCTACTACCTTAATGTGGTCAGGTGAGTTTTTCTGGTGATTGGACCGGGATGAGGGAGACCAAGTGGTGGAATAGGAGGATCTAAAAGGGATCACATGCATTAGGAAGGGATGGTCTAGAGGAAGGTGTGTAACATGAAAGGCATGACTGAGGCATTAGGAAGGTTGAGGCTGGAAAAGATTTTGGGATAGGGAGTAACAAGCTGCTCTGGGCTGGAGCAGAGTACAGGTTTGGGCAGAACACACCAGTCAAGATGGTGTTTCCTAAGTGAAAACACATTCAGGACCTGTCTCCCAGCACGCAGCTCTGAGCTCTGCCCTCTGTGATTTGTGAATGTGCAGCAGCTGAGGCTGCTTGACCTGGCACTGTGGAAGAAGGATGGGAACTCTGCTCCCAGCAAGGGATGCTCCTCAGGATCTTTCCTACTGCAGCTGCTTGGTAGGTCCCTGCTCTGGCCAGGCTTTAAGAGTTCTTCTTTTCTTGTACAGAAAGATAAAGATCTGAGCAGATCCCTCATTCCTGTTTATGTAGATCTATCCAGGAGTGCAGCAATCTTGCTGCCCCTCCAGGTATGAGGCAGTTGTCTGGCCAGGGAACTGAGTTTGGCTGATGATTAAACCAGAGCCTCAGTGATCATCAGTGATGGTGCAGTCTTCACCACGAGGAAAAGGATTTCTGCATTTCCCACCTTGGTGAATGCTGAGGAACTGTCTCTGCAGATCAGAAAACAGCTGACAAGAGCATGAATCTCTCTGTTGTTCTACCTCCTAAAAGGAGAGGTAGCTTGTACCCTCAGTTGTCCCTCTGATGGTACCAAATCAGCCAGCTACTGCAATAACACAAAAATGTCATTTCTTACATGATAAATAGGGATGTTTCATCCTAGAAAGGATGCCCAAGTGAAAACTTGCCAGTAAGATGACCCAGGCTCGCTACCTATCAAAGTCAAGCTCGCTGGCAGGCTGCTTGTGGGTTTCAGAAATAATGGAAAAGCAGAGCAAAAGCTCAGCCTGTACCTGAGACTGTCAAACCTGATGTGAACAGCAAAGCTGACAACTCGCTCATCTTAGAAAATCACTTGTGGGGGTTTTGCATTTTGTTGGAGTCTCCTCAGTGGTTTAGAAAAATAAATACAGACGTACTGAAGAGAAGAGGTTTGCTTAGGCAGCATCCTGTGCTGCATGGAGCCTCAGCACAAGATGGTTCTTTTGGAGGTTTATGGACTTCTCCTGGGTGCATAATGATGGCCGCAGTGAAAGGAGAGCATCTGGGAAGAGACCAGTAATAACCCAGTGCCTGGCAAAGGTGCTCCAATAAGTGAGGTTTGTCTCACAGAGTGAGTCTTGGCAAAACCACAGTGTTGTATTTCAGATGAGGGGAGTGTGAGGAGGAATAAATTGAGAGGGGAAATAATAAGCGCATGCAGGGAAAAGGTTTCGCTCTGTAGAGGCTTGCTCGTCTGTGAATGGATAACTCTCCTTCCTCTGATTAATCCTGGCTCTGTGAGTGGCGTGGTCAATGGCTCGTTCTCAATCGCCACACACAGGGAACTCCAGCTGGGGCAAAAGCAGCCAAGAATGACAAGGCAGCAGTGCTGGTGATAACCACAGAGTTCTCCAGCTGTGAGGCTGCGTTCCCATAAACCAACCAGACCCAGACTCCAGAGAAACCCATAAGGGTCTCCTGCAAAACCAGGTGGGTAATGGCAGGTGCCAAAAGATGCTAAAATACTCAGGGATGTTAAGACATTCGAAATAATATTAAAATATTTGTTTAATAAGTTCTCAGTTTAAACAAATAACTCAAAATTTATCTCTGCAGCGTCAGAAACCTGAAATTGCAGGAAACTCCCTCAGGTTTGCTCTCTGTTATAAATTTTGACCTTTGACTCAGCTGCCCAGACACTGCTTGGATTTTACATTGGTTTACCTCATAACTGGATGAAGCTCAGCAGTTTCAGCTGAGTTTATGGGTTCAATCAAATCATCATATATATGAACTCAGAAACTTACCGTGAAAAACCTACTGGGAATTCACATGGCAGCCCGAAACCCAGTAAAAGGGTTCTCAGGAGAAGTGTTGAAGTGGTATCTTGTACAGCTGCCCAGAGGAAAGTGTTAAATATCTATGGTGCTTTTGACATGCCACAGCTCTTGCATCCCCTGTCCCTGCCTTTGGTGTCCAGCAGTCCACATGGCAGCAGTAATTGCTTCCTGCTCCAAACTGCTCTGTGGAGATCCTTAGCTTGCACTAAACTTGACCTATTTCTTCCCAAGCAGCGCAATAATTTAGTCTCCTGGGGAAAGGCTGCGTGAGTGGTCTTGTGTTCAGGTAAAAAACTCAACTTTTCCCTGAAAATTTGTTTCTCTGCTCTGATATGTGCAAGTAACACAGCAGGGTGTTTATTCCTCAGAAGCCTCCTGCCTGCAGTTTTCCACAGCAAAGCTGCCTCACTTCTCCCCTGTCTTTGATTTCTGCCTGGCTTTCTTATGGGTGCAGGTCATCTGAACAGTCACAGTAAAGGGAAAATGTGAAAATATGGTAAACAGGCCCCAGCTTGTGATTAAGCTTTTAAATACCATGTCTCACTGTAAGTAGTAAGCAATTGCTATTTAAATTGTACTGTTTGTGATTTGGATGTACCTGCAGAAGACTTTGGTCACCTGTTTATTTATTTTTTTTTTAAAATTCAAATAATTTGAAAAATAGCTCTGTGTCAAATGTCGCGTTTGTATTTGTATTCTGTATGGTGATAAAGCATTTCAGTATTTGCATTGCTTGCTTGCAGTTAATGCTGTGCCCCCAGAGGGTCTCTTAGCAGAAAAAGCATTTTCTGTAGAGAAGCCATATGTGTAGAAAAGATAAGATTTGCAATTGCATATTTAAAAAAAAAAAATACATAGGTCAAGTGAACGGCTGGTCTTAACTCCTGTTCTCAGTGAGCTTCTCTGTGGCCAGGCTCAGCTCAGAGCACTTATGGAAACGTGGCCCCCATTACAGCACTGGTGGCTGAGCTGTTACGAAGCATTCAGTAGGAAATAGCCCAGGTGAGAGACAAGGATCACGGGAAAAGCCTTGCAAGCTTATTTAGTACCGTGAGTTTTTCCGAGTTAACCTTTTCACTGGGTTACTGGGCCTGAAGGAACAGACCTTGCGGCCGGTGCAAGTTTCTCTGTTGGTTTTGAATGAGCTGGCGAGTTTTATATTGGAAAAGTGCACTAAAATGTTGCTGTTGCTCTGTTCTCATCCTTATTTTTCATGCTTGGGGCCAGGCAGTTCAGGAGGTGAGAGATGGTTCCTGTCCGTGCTGGGGCTCTGGCACCTCACGCGAAGAGGATGGAAGTGCTGGGGTGCCAGCTTGGGAGTGGGATGTGGGGCTGGCGTGCCCTCAGAAATCATCTCAGAGCAGTGCCCTGGGGGCCTGCAGCACCTCCCACCTGAGCACAGGAGATGTCACAGGGCTGTGACCTCGGGAGGTTGAGGAGAGATCTGTGGGTGTCTGCCACTTGCATTGCCTGGTCCTAAAATCACTGTTCCACGTGTCAGGTCAGAGGGGTTAATAGAGAGATTTTCTGCATCGTAACTTACTGATTTCTGAATCACCTGAGCATCTCTGAGCTGAGCTCCAGGGCCAGAGATGGCCCAGCTGCCCATGGACACATCAGCTTGCACAGGGAGTCACAATGCACAAGTCCTACGAGTATTTGAGACTGTGTGTGGTGATACAAGTTCGGCTGAAGTTTTCAGTCCACTTTGTGAATTTGAATTACTCATGAAAAAGAATTGGAAACAAGAGGGCCAGCCCTCTGAGAGGGTGTCTGGAAACTGCGGCATCAAGGTTGCTAGAGGAGAGATTTATGTGTTTTCATCATATGCCCCATTTCTCTTGTGCTGTTCCTTGGCCAGCTCATTTGCTGAGATCCTTCTGATTTAAGATATAGATTGTGCTTTCTCCTCCCAGTCACTCCCCTGCTGACAGTGACATGTTTTTTTGAGAGAATACCTGGGAACACAAATCCATCAGGAATTTCAATGAGAGTGGCTTGTTTGGAAAGCAGCAGCTCTAAGTTTTGTACATCTGTCTCCTTACAAATGCATGTTCTCACGTGTATGAGAAGGCAGTGCTTCTCTGGAGAGGTGTTCTTGTATCCTCTGTCTGAGCTCCCTGCTCTCAAAGGGGCAGGATGGAATCCAGGTCCCTTTCAAGTGATGAGAATCTTGCTGTTAAGTGTTCCTACTTCATTTCCACTGCCTTTTCTCTGTTTGGATGGTAACACGTTTATGGCACCTTCTCCATGATCTGTTTCTCTGCTGTTTTCCACCTCAGGACACTAAATGCACGGATGATGCTGCTCATTTTCTCAGATGAGAAGTGATAGCTGCATATCGATTTGTTTATTACATTTTTTTAAACACAGGAAACGAATGGCAGAAGTTAATTGAGCTATGCAGTCATCAAGGAATGTTAAATACCCCAAGCATTGCGTGCAAGTGGTTTCTTGGTAAAGGGCTGGTCAAATTTAGCCTTAATTGCTGGGTTAATAAGGTTGTTGTCGACAAGCTGGGATCCTTGGTGCCCTGTGAAGCTCCTGCTATCCCTGAATGAGGATGGATGAGGAGGGATTCCCTTGAGGGTTGTCTGCAGCCTGCCAGAGACCTGCCTGGGTGATCCAATAGGAAATGCTGGAGAGGGATGTTTCTGCAGCCTCTTTGCTTGCTGGTGCCTTAAGATCCTAATCTAGGGTGCTTATCTTGCTCTGTTTGGGCTCTCCTTCCAGCCCCAGATCCTGGAGGACGGACCTGGCTGGTGCTGAGGGAGGAGGCAGAGGTGCTCCTCTTGGTTTTGCTCACTGCTGTGGTTTGAACCTCAGCTGGGGATGGCAAAGACCAGGGGACCCATCCCTGTGTGCCTGAGGGGGACCAAACCCCCCTGTCCCAGCACCCTTTTTGGGTGACACAGAGATCTCTGGTGTCAGTTTTTAGTAACTGTGGCGCACTCAGGTGAAGGTTTATTTGGATTGCTGGTGTTCCCCTCCGTGGCACGGGGCTGGGGGGACACAGGGACACCGGCCAGGAGGAGCCTCTCGGATGGGAGGAAGGCTCTGAGCCGTCCTGCCAGGATTCCAGCAGCCTGCAGCTAAAGCAGGGACAAAACGAGGGGCACAAAGGAGTTCGGTGTGTTTATTGAGGGCAGCTTTGAGAAGAGGCACTCTGAATTCAAGCACCCAGACTGTCCTCACCCACTGCTTCGGGCTGTCGACCCCTTTTGTTGGTCTAACAAGGGAAGAGGCGTGTGCTCAGACAGCTGCCAGGCACCCTGCTCGTCCCTCATGCCGATTTGAGGGGGAAAAAAATAAAGTATATTATGGAGTGCTTCTTCCCTAATTCATTTTCAGTTAATGGGTGAAAATAGCTGGCACAGCTTGAAAAGTGCAGCACGTGTAGTTCGGGAAAGTCTCAAGTCGCAGTGGGAAGAGTTAAACTGCACTTAGTTAGTCTTGTTAATCTGATTTATTGTAAGCAAAGGCACTCCAAGCAAAACAACAATCCCTTAGATTTTTGCAAGAGATCTGACAACTGTTTTGCAGAGGCTCATGATAACATTTAAGAATATTAAAAAGGCATATATAATTGCCTCCTAGGAGAGGCATTGTGCAGTGGAAGTCAAGAGAGTAGAAAGTGGCAGATTTGATGACTAACAGTAAAGAAAAGCTGAACTCTCAGAAAAAAATATTATGGAAGTGTGATGTCTAAAGACTATTTTCACACTGGCAAAACATTACACAAATATTTAAGGAGTAAATCACTTGTTTTCAAGCTCAGAGTCAGAATTTATTCAGCAAGAGACACAGATTTCTCACTTTCTTGGGCAGCAAATATTGGATCTTATCTCTGTACTTTAGAATTCAATGGGCAGGTAACTAGATCAGACCTTAATATTAAAGATAGGGGAGAGGCTTTGACCAGTGGATTTTTGTTTTATTTTATTTTTAGAAGTCCACTTGATCCTGAAAACTGTCAGAAATTTGACACTGATCTGAACATTAAGAATGTTCAGGTCAGGGTACAAAAAAAAAGTGAATGTATTTATCTTGGAAGGGCAAGACATGGAAAATTAGTCTGGGATGGGAAGAAACATGGACTTACTGGGTGCGTATCTGTGGGATGCAGTTGTTGGGCTCCACAGCCTCATCCTGGAGCTTTACTTTAGGCCTGATGGCAGCAGGAGTCCCTGGGATGCTGCTACAGGGGAGCTCAGCTATGAAGGGGATGGAGAAGCTCCACCATATATAAAATGGGCGATGTCTGAGGTCCTTTCTTCTAGCTGCTCGCCCAAAGAGAGGATCTGCGGAAAAATTTCCTTCACCTGACATCAGATCAATTTTCCAAGCGCTTAATATATGCAGTTTGTCACCCATTAACTTTCGGAGAGTCTGTTCAGCGCTGTGGGTCTGGCACACGCTAATTCTTCAAAGGCCTTGAAACTAAATAGGCTACTCTGTCAGTGACATGTGAAACTGTTAGAAAGATGGATGTGGTAAAGCCCTACAGCGTCCAGGCACTGTAGCTCTTGCTGTCGAGTAGCTCTTCGAGAAGGCAGCAAGGCTGCGGGGGTGGAAAACCCTTTTCCATGGGAGCAAAGTGCCCTGTGGGGGTCCTGAGGGCTTTCAGGGGCTGCCAGCCTGATGCTGGAGCAGGATTTGTCCTAGAGCTCTTAGCTGCAAGGGTTTCAGGCTGGCAGGGTGAGGGCTGGGAGCTGCCAAATCTGACCCAAGAGTCCCCTGTCACAGTGCAGTGTAGAGACCTCAGACTCCCTGTCCAGCTCGGACCCTTTCCCACGCAGGGAAGGGACCACGGCGATGATTTTCATTTTCACCTCGGCAAAGCTGTTGCTCAGAGTTGAGGTGGTTTTGCGTGGGTTTTGGTTTCGTGGTTTTTCTTTTTTGTTTGTTTAAAATACGAGCTTCTCTTCCTTCCATTCTCAGATTAACTCCATGGCATTTTTCTGAGGCTGTGGGAGCTGGAACTTGTGGGGACCAGTTGTACTTGATACTGCTTTGAATATCTTGAGGTTAAGAAACACAGAAAATAAGGATTTATGTATTACTTTAATGGCCTATAAGGGGAAAAAAATGGTGGAGAAAGGAAGTTTTTAGGTGGGATTCTATGACTTGATAACACCTTCAACCTCTGTGAGTTCTTTCACGGGTTAATATTTTTATACAAGTTAAAACTGTGCAGTTCAGACAGTATAATCCAAAAGTCATTACAGAAGAGGATAAATCTAACTTCCAACCTTTAATTTAAAATAAAAAAAATGTCCTAAGGGGAGTTTAATCGTACTGTGCTAATCGGTTTCATTATCACTGATACAAGCACAAGATTTTTGCAAAGTTCTCTAAAGAGCAACTTAGGGATGTGCCATCAGCTTTTACAGTTTTGGGTTGCTTGTTGCAGCCCCTGTGAATATGCTCTGTGTGTATCTTGGCTCTTTGGGGACGCAACTCGTGCTTTATTTTTTCCTCCCTCTAACACAGAGCGCTCTTCCAGGAATTGCCTTAACGACGAAACCTCGGAGGATCCACCAGAGTGGGAATTTTGAGGATTCTATAAAAATTTAACAGGGTTCCACAGATACGGCTTGAAAAACCCCAGATAATTGGACTCTGTCTGTGGGGGGGGGTTTAGCCATCTAAAATAGGTCTCTTGCGGGGATGTAAGTCTCTTAAACTCTACCGAATATTTTCCTGTAAATTGTAGCTTTTCCTGTTGAGATCCTGAAATTCCGCACTAAAAGGAAACGCAACGATTTTACTCATAATCTCCTTGGCCCTTTCAGACTCAGGGTGTTCTGAACTGGACTCTGCAGCAGGAGGCTCTTTTCAGTGTATTTTTCTCCCTGAATGGGACAACTCCAAGAGCTGCTCTACCAGAAACACCGTGCAGAGCCCCAGAGCAATACGTGACATGCCGGAGACGAGGCTGCCTTCCAACACCCAGTACCACGTTTCAACCGGCGTTTGAATTCTCTTTCCTGCTAGAGCATGGAAATTTGAGAATTAAATTTCAGGAATGAAATTTCTGAAGAGAGAATGAAGACTTTCAGAAATGGCTAATCTCGTGTCGGTGGGGATGCACGTTTCCCTTACAGCCAGGGGTTCCAAGGCAGGACACGGTGACGTCCAGCTCTGCAGGACTTGGGGGGTGTTTAGGCTGCACCCTCACCAGCTACAAGCAAGGTTAGCCCTGCCGGGCAAGGATGATGGCTAAAATCAGATATATCCACAAATTTTAGCACTATATAGAGCACTCAGAGGAGCAACACCAGAAATATTTAAATGTTCTGCAAAAGCTGAATTTTAGTACTGCGCTGTTGTGCTTTTTGGTGGTGTTTTTTTTTTCTTTCTTCCCCTTAAGCCCCATTTGGGGCCAGTCTCCTCGCTGGTGTGCGTCGCTCTGACTTTGTGAAGCTGCGCTAATTGAAAGCAGCAGAGGATCTGTCTCTCTTGTGTCACGTTTAAAATATTCATACAATTAAACAGCGCTTTGAAGTGCTCCAGAGCTAGATGCTCTCTGCTTTACTTTGGGTGGCCAGGAGATGAAATGGAAATGTTTTAATTGGATTTGGTCCTAAGAAACTGTGCCATGTCCTTGTTGGAATTGCCTTGCTAAGCAGTACTACGCCTTCTCCTCGCAGCTCGGAGCGGTCGGCCCTGTGCAGAGGGGACCAAGATAAATGGTTCATTTTAATCATCTCCACTTCGGAGTGAATTAGGAAGGAGGGGCAGGTTTTATTCACTGAGCTCTATTAATCCACAGAGTAGGATTTGTACCAAGGAAAGGACCCGAATGCATCTGGGCTGTAGGACAAGTTTGGATTTGTTTGGTTTGTGGGTTTTGTTTTTGTTCTTGTTTTTTACAGCGGAAAAAGCCCATTTACTCCAACTTCTTGTAGCTGCATAATGAGGTGCCATTTTCTGATGTGCAATACCCAAAGGTCAGAGAAAACCTTGCTGCTCTAAAGCAATGGCTTATGCACTTACAGAGCCTGTGGGCACAAGAATTTCCTCTCTCCACCCCGAGCTCCAGCCCAGGTGCAGGCAGGAGCTGTGTGCAGGGAGGGAATTGGAGCTTTGGAACATTTCCCCCACGGCTGAGCCTCTCAAGAAACTGCCATCGCTG
Source organism: Gymnorhina tibicen (assembly GCA_013399875.1). NCBI lineage: Eukaryota > Metazoa > Chordata > Aves > Passeriformes > Artamidae > Gymnorhina > Gymnorhina tibicen. The sequence goes on from VXAZ01005755.1 coordinate 1,164,684, forward strand.
GTGACATAACATTGAATTTTGAAATTTGTTGTGCTTGTGAATGGGGTGTGTTTGACATACTTGTCTCACTCCAGATTAATTTACAAATCGCTCGGTCTGTTTTCGCAGAGCTTTCACTCAGTTGTCACATTCCCAGGCTTTGTTGGGTAACATTTTGTTGGTGATATACCTCCGGCATGGCTGGGAAATAACAGCAGATGAAACGCATGTAGCTTTCCCTCTTTGACAACAGCAAACATTGGTACTTTTCATAAGAAGCTTGTTTTTTCTTCTGGAGTCCTAAAAAATGTGTGTGTGTATACCTAAGTAAAATCACACATTATGTGTGTATGTGTACATTAACCTCTTGGTGATGTTTCTGGAAGGTTAGATGACATTGTAACCACTCAAAAGTTTACTTCCTTGAAAGTTTAAGCTGTAAATCTGCAGGTAACATTAAATCCACTGACTTTAGTCACCAAGTGAACTTGCTCCTCAAATGTCTGTTTCTGTGGCACTCTCCTTCCACTGCAGGTCTGTTTTCTGATTTTATTTTCCTCTTTCATCTTTCAGCTGCTTATCTGTCCTTCCAGATTCATTACCTCTCCTTTCCTTCCCCCTTACTTCTTTTCTTCTCCTGCTGTGTTCCCATTTTTAATGATTTATTTTACACTTTATTTTATAATGTTTATATCCGCAGAATGAACTGGTTTTATAACCCCCCAAAATGAATACTGTAATTTATTTTCCTCACAGAGCCAGCGCTCGGTGCTGCTGAACAGCCTCTTGCTGGTAGTGATGCACACCCTGACTCTGATGCCAGGCAACTCCTCTGCAGGTTTGGGCTGTGTCAGAGTCAGGACTGGATGGTGCCTGCGGGGAGGTGACCAGGCTGGGGGAGGAACTTAAATAGTACCCACTGTGAATCAGAACAGTCATCCCTTCCATCCCCAACTCATGCCTGAAACAAGGTGCTTAAGCAAGAGTATGAGCTGGAGAACATGCAGAACATCCCCAAGCATCCAGCTCCTCTGCTGCTTCTTGCGATCAGAGTTTGGTGATTTTCTAAGCAGCAATTGCATCTCGGTCATCCCATTTAATAGCCATTACTTTGTCCTGTCTTCTATAAATTTGTCTGATCTGCCCATGAATTTATTTATCTTTCAGTCTCCATAATTCCATGGCAGAGAGTCACTCAATTATGCATGGCGGGGGAAAAATATTTCCTCCTGACTGTTGTGAACCTGTCAGGCTGATCATTTTGCTGGGTACTTCCGAGTTCTTGAAGTGTGGTAGAAGGCCAGGAACATGCAGTGCTGGGTTTAGAGTGGGTTATGAGCTTCAGTTCAGTTCAGTGTCAGGAACTCTTTTCCTGCTCCTCAGGGCAGAAACACCTCACTGCCAGCTGAAAACTGAAGTCCATAAATGCATAAGCATTAGTGAGGGGGTGCATGAGGGCTCCAGAGGGCGCGTAAATCATTCAGGGTATTTTTAAATAATAGCATGTCTCGCTACATTCATCTCCCCTGAGTTTATTCCTCAACCCCTAAGTACATTCTGACATTCAGAGTTAATCACACCTTCCAGTCAAAATACGCAGCACAGAACCGACTTGGAAGAGAGCTGCAGCTCCCCTGAGCCCGGGCTGGGGATCGATAGGGGCCAGGCAGAGCCAAGGCTGGGCTGATGATGTAGATTATGGCACTTAAATGGTACCAGCTTCACAGCATCCCTGGGAAATCCCGGGGGCAAGCAGCACAGCTGCTCCCCTGGTCAGCCCTGTGCCTGGTGGGAGCAGCGTGGCGCTGGACTCTGTTTGTGCTTTTCTGTCCCTTTCTTTTAGCACAATTACTGTGGCCACTGAGCAGAGGATAGGAATAAGTGGGTGTGCATGATGGTCCAGTGGACGGGAGTCCACCCCATGGGGGTCCTGGTTCTCGTCTCCCATCACTGACCACTGGCCTGGGATTTTTGGGATTGTTTTCTTACCTGGCCTGCTGTGCAGTGAGAACTGTTTTATCTAAATGCAAATGCAGGAACATTTAGAAGCCAGAAGGAAGGGAAGCTGCCTTCAGGAGCAAGATATGATTCCCGGTGGTCTTCACCCGGGTTTTATCGGAGGACAGGTTTGCCTTGTTTGACCACCCAGGTCCCAGGCGCTGTGACACGGTTTGATGGCAGAGGCAAGATGCACATCTCCCACTCGATCATCCATCCCCACCGAGCTTTGCTGCCAGTGGCATGAAAGAGAGACAGTGGGAAGAGCAGCAGGAGGCAAGCAGTGCGCTCGCTTTCAATTTAGCCACGCAGGAGGAACGGAAAGAGAGGGATGATGAGGTGGCCTGCAGTGCTTTGTGGAAGGGAACATCTTTTTCAATTATCCATGTCTGCTTTGTGCAAAGTATCAGGAGTCCCAGCTCGCACTCCCCAGTATCCCACTTATGTCAACATAGATCAGCCTGGTGCACAGAAATGTTACGTGATAGGAACAGCTTATTCAACGCAGCAGATAATTGCTGGGTGCTCCATCCAACCCACAAACCAAACTCTGGGAAGCCTCAGTGCTTTGGCTGTGACCCTTGAGAGTGATTTTAAAGCTCAAAATCTCCTTTATCTCTTCCTGCAGTTAGGAATTGGAACTGTTTTCAGGAGTCATTCAGGCTAAAGATCCACTCTGCGAAGAGACTTTGCAAGGAAAACACCAAAGGTGGGTGACCACCTCAGAAATACGGCGTGACAAAAGGAAAAGCTGTTGTGTGCGACAGCACGTAAAAATGTTTCAATCAGAATTGGTCTCTGCTTTCTGTAGTCCTGGTCTGACACACATCTGCAGCTCTCGGGCTAAGACAGACAGAAATTTCCGTCCTGCAAAGCCCTGCAGAGAAGAGCATCCTCAGAGCTTCATAATATAGCAGTGTCTGGCAGAGACAAACTCTCTTTCCCCAGTGTTGCGTCTTGATTATGTTGGTATATACTGCAAAATAAGATAAAAAGTCCTCTCAGCATCAAGGACACTCTCTCCCTAGCAATTCAGTACTTACCAGCCTGGGAAGCAAGACCAGATGTGCTTTGTTGCTGTTAAAGTACCAAAAAAAGCTCTGGCTGCAGGGTTATTAACTTAGGAAAGTTGTCCATCCACTGAGAACCATAAATAATCCACGACAGCCTCTCTGCCTGACTCCACATCCCATCTCCCCTGCTTATGTTGATTTGCAGCACGATGAGATTCTCCTCCTCACAGCTGTCCAGCAGATTATTTTGGGCAAATATGTGATGAACTCAGCTGGAACCACCTGCTGCCTCTTTGGTTCTTGTTATCTCCACACAGCTCTTGGAACTAGACTGGGTTGTTGTTTCTGGGAGCAGGGAAGGCTGGACAGACCTGATTATAGTCGGGGACTACTGCCATCTTCCTGAGGATGACAGCCAGAGATGTGCACTTTGGTACTCTGAAAGGGGTTCCTGCCAGCTGTGACTTAGGTTTTGGGTGATTTGTCACTCCCTGGTGGTCTTGGAGATGGGCGTCTCCCACGTGCTGCAGGAATATTGGTGCCACTCAATGCTGCATCTCCAGCTCTGGTGTTTGGTGCTGGTAGCAACTTACTGAACTCTGATTTCAAAGAGATGAATGATGGAGAAGGGGGAAAAAATGAAACACCGTGGTTTGATAAGATGTTGCACCCACATAAATTTCTCATCATCTCTGGTGAAATTATGATACTAGAAATAGCCTCATTGTTTCTGTCTAAATTTCAGTTCCTTTTTCATGCCTGATGCTCAGACATGGCCTTTTCTTGCCTACATACGTATGCATCTGCTCAGATGGCACAAAGCCTATTTGCATGTTAGCAACACACCTGTTGCACTGGGAGAAAATACCTCTTTACACTGAATTACCTTCGATGAGGAGAACTGCCAAAAGGGACAGAAACAGTTTCAGCCTTTGCTTCTGCCTTTGCTATGTCTCCCTGATCTTCTGCTTAATGTGAGAGACTCATAAAGGTTGCTGTGAAAACGAAGAAAATAATCTTTTCTTCTCTGCAGATAGAGTAATGGCTTAAACTTCAGCAAGGAAGATTCAGACTAAATGGGAGGTAAAACCTTCTAATGGCAGGGATGAGGGTTTCCTGGGGAGGCTGTAGGGGTTCCACAGCTGGAGGCCTCCAAGCAGAGGCTGGATAAATATTTATCAGAAGCGCCATAGCCGTGGTTGAGCTTTCACGGGGGAAAGGACGAGGGAGACTAAATTGCTGAGATGCTGAGGTTCTTTCCAGCCTTTTGATTCTGTGAAGCAGGCAAGAAAATTTTCATTCTAATAAATAAATAAATAAATAAATAAATAGAGAGAATCCTCCACTTCTGCTGCTCATGGCTGCTGCTGTAGGGCGCAGAGTCAGGATACGAATTAGCTGTGCCAGGAGCAGTGAGCTGAGCAGAACAGAACAGGACAGAATATGCTTTCCCAGCCGGTACAAGCTGGCAGCTGCGATGTTACACATTGGATCGGCTGCGCTTTCTGAATGCCTTTACTGCCGGCCCTAAACCCGGCAACAGGGCACTAAAAGGGAACAGAAGTTCTGATGTTTGTGTTCATGTGCTCATATCTTTTTCTGAAGTTACCTTAATTTTCTGGGATGGTTTAAAGCCACCCTTAGGAAATACAGCTGACAATTATTTGCTGAATTTACCTTTTGCTTCTTTTTGCATTTAAAACTTCCTGCTTTGGTTATTTTAAGTCCCATATGCGCCCCCTTGGTCTGCTCACACTGTACTTGTCACAACTGCCCCATTCAGTATTTTGCATGGGCAGTTCATGTGCTTTGCCTGGCCAATAAATCTGAGCTTGAGGATGGTATCAAAGGTATAAAACATCTTTCTGTCATTACCATGGAGAAACGGCTGCTGGGTGGACAACAAAAGAGGGGAGCCCATTGGGCTGCCTCAGGAGCAACCAGAGATGTACCCTTGACATCTCAATCTGCCTCCCTGTCCTGGGAGGGCGGCTGGCCCAGCACACATTCCCCCAGCTTTCTGGGGCAGTTGGACCATCTGCTGCCTGTGAGGGAAGGAGCTAAACCTCTGCTTCTTGCAGGGAGAACAGTTACCAGGTAGGGGGGAGATGGTTATTTTCCCTCCACAGCCTGGTGTCCGAGGTGTGGGTGGCAGGATAACGATGCACCCCGCGGCACAGAGAGCCCAGATTCCATACTCACTGAGCACTCCCATCCGTGAATGTACGAGGTGGTTTATTTTCAGGGAGTTGGCACAAAAGGAGCCTGTGGAAATTCACTCAGCGATCAGCACTCATTTTTGGCAATGGCTGTTACCATAGCAGATGAGGCTTCTATGACCCCAAGACCATCCATCTTCTCGAACAGGGGAGATGCTGTGAGCACAGGGTGAGGTAACTGGGTTTTTTCCATTATTTTGCCATGGCCCCAGCTGCTCACCAATGGCTGTTGCTCTTCTCTCAGTTGATTTGGAGCCAACTGCTTCTCGTCCGGATCTTATTTCACCTGGAGGATGCACTTTGTGGGTAAATCTGTGTTAGTCACAGGTCTGAGGAGAAGAGAGGAGCACTTTGAGGTCGGCAGAGTGCTGAAAACCTGTAAGACTTTGCAAATTTTTCTTTAAACTGACAGCCCACTCATGTGGATGTTGTCATTGCTGTAGGTCATGAGTGTATCCCTGCAGGTTGAGTGCCAGCCTGCAGGGATACTGATTTGGGACTGAAATTATGGCACTTTTCTGGCCTTGGGCTTGACTGTGTACCTGTGTCCAGAGAGTCCATCATAGGGGAAAATTGAGTGGTGCAAAATAATTGAGGGTAATGAACTTCTGCTTTATGAGGAGAGACTGGATCTCCCCCTTGGGAGAGAAGAGAGCATGGGGGAATTACACAAAATCACAGATCCAGAGTGAAGTGAGCTCAGGACTGTGATTCCCAACATTCTGCAGCACAGGGAGGAGCTGGTGTGGGAGGTGGGCTCCAGGGAGGTGCTTCTCATGCTTTTGTGACCAGGAGTAGCAGGGCTTGGCTGTGTGGTGGCAGCCACCAAAGCTCTGCTGGGAGAGGGAAAGAAATTGCCTATTTTGTCAGCCAAACAGGGAAAAGTTGGGCACTGCAGGTCCAGATGGGAGTACTGGGCCAGCAGCTGACAAAACCAGTATGGTCTGCATCGTGTGGGTGTGGAAAATACTCAGAACAAAAATTTCTAGGAGAGGAGCCTCCAAACTTTGCTGTGCTCATGTGAAAGCCGGTGCTAGAGGCCAAACATGTATAAACATAACTTAATTAGTGATGTGTGTGGATGCCATAACTGATAGGATAAGTGATGGGAATGCAAGCTGAAAGCTTTCGCTGCGACTGTGTGTGGTAGGTCCGTGCCAACACAGCCAGTGATCAGTGCTCATAAAGCTGGTGTTGAGTCTGTTCTTAATTTCCCGGTGTAGACAGACAGGGGGACCATCATCAAATTAACCTGCCACCGGCACCAGGTTATTGCCAGTGGATGAGTTCCATGCAGGCAGCAGCACTGTCACTTCAGCACAAAAACCTACAGCTTCAGGGAGATGATGTGCTGCACAGCTCACCTGCTTTAATATTCACTCCCTGAATTGCTCTCTTGGATGTGTTAATTCCAGAAGCCTTTGTCTGCTGTTCTGCTTTCCTCTCACAAAGCCAGGAGAGAATAAATAACAGTGTAATGCAACGTGCAACAGTATAAATGCCCTCCAAAGAACAACTGCTGAGACTGTTGACATGAGAATTTGTAAGAGAAACAAAGGAAAATATGCTGATTCTGCTGCTTTGCTGCCTTACTCATGCTGTGCCTGACTAAATGTTATTCCAGAGTTTCATTGCTCATGGTTTTCCAATGTTTCACCGAGGAATAAGTGTCATTGTTTAAGTTATGCTGGTAAATCTCAGGTTGCAGGGTAGGAGGACTCACCCCTTTTCTGTCAACCGTCTGTCTAAACACACTTTAATGAAACACAGACATTAGGTGAGAAATCTTACTTTGCTTCACAATATTCTGTGATTATTAAGAGGAGGAGAGAGATACACGAACCACCCCTGACTGCAGCACAGGGGCACCATCACCCACCCAGCTGCGAGTTCTGCTCAGCATCACCCTGAGCGGGGGATCTGCCTGCTGGGGGCACCAGTGGGGCTGGATCCTCACCTGGTCAGAACTAATGTGGGACCACTGAGAACTGGTTCACAGCCAGCTCAGAGTCCAGGAGGAGGTTGGTTTCAGAAAATAGCGTAAAGATACTTGACATTTATGGCCGACCCAATGAGGGAGATGTGTGTCATCCCCACCATCATCCTCAAATGGAAGAAGTGGAGGCACAGGGAAGTGTTTAATCCAAGGTCACACAGTAGGCTGGTACTGAAAACAAACTTGGAGCCCAGGTCTGAGCATGGCTTGTTAAGACACAGCAAGAATACTCCCTAATTCCTCAAATATGGAAGGAACCCATAATCTTACAGGGCTGCCCCACTCATGATGACTTTTTCCCCCAGACTGTTGTACTTCTCATTCATGTTGCACTGCAGAGCTAAAATAGCAGTGCCCTGAGTGCAAAATTCCAAGTGACACATATTTAAAAGATGGGCTCTGGAAGGGTTAACATATGAATTCACTTTAGAAGTGCATTCTCATGATGGCCATGAGACCCCTGAGTCTTCTTTGCTCTGAAGCAGTTCTTGTCAGGAGAGTTGATGGTATTGGATAAGTGTATTACAGCAGAAGAAATTCCCTTGCAATTAATGACAGGAGATTAACAAAGCAAGAAGTTTAAGGTGGTCGTCCCTCCATGCTTTCAGCCCCGGTGACAGCCAGTGCCACCACATCCAGGGGTCTCAGTGGAAATTTGACCCCTGATGGACTGCAAGGAGCAGGTGTTCCTAGGGGAACCCACGGAGAGGATGCGTGGCCCCCACACTGAGCAGCAGAAGTAATTCAAGGTCAGTGACGGAGTCCTGGAGCCACCTTTCCTGTTTCAGCTAGGTGTTTGCTTAAGACCCACAGTCTCTCTTTCCCATTACGTATTTTTATCTTCCCACCTAATTATCTAAGGCTTTGAAAAGTGGAGCAAGGCTTAACTCCAGAGACAGAGATGATAATAATAACTTGGCTTTCATCCGGCATTGTCCCGCGGTGGGAAGCGCTGGGCCGATCCTTAGTGCTTAATGATATTGGTTACCCTCATGTATCAGTCTGGGAATTTATCAGGGTGCAAAAGCATTTGGTCAATAATCTCCACTTAAAACTACATGGAGCAGCACATCACTTGGATGCAGGCAGTCGGACCGGGGAGGGTTTGGCAGAGCCAAACGGGGTCTGGGCTCACAATCTGCTTCTGAAGCAGAGGGACACAGAGCAGCAGGAACTTCAGGCGAGTCAAACTGGCTCTGAAGCTTTACTGCAGAGAGGTTTTGGGTACTCGGCGCGGGATAGATGCCGAGATTTTGTAGTCTGACTGCCCAGGTAGATGTGTGCATATTTGCACACCTGGTTGTCTCTCTTCGAGTGAGACCTGCAGAGGTTTCATGTCGGGTGAGATAAATCCAGAGCTCAATAGTGACGTCTTGTAAACTTGGGAAAACCCCGAGCCAGTTGGAATGTTTCTGCCCTGGGGCAGTTTTACCACAGCCTCTGACTAGGAAAGGAAATTCCTCCAGCCCTTGGAGCAGCTGCTGTCCTTCCCTCAACCTGGTTGTTCTGGCCACTGCTTGGTAAAAAAAGGGAGCAGTCCCTGGAAGCAGCTTGGAAGTGGGCTGGGATTTAATGGCTAAGTGGTCCATCTAGGGATTACCTTTGGTTGGGGAGGATTCTTGATCAGCCCTAAAATAGACAGGTACAATCTGATCCACAACAGGCTTCCAAAGTCCCTGTGACAGCTGAATTAATTGCACAAAGCTGCTCACAACAGCAGCACCTGCACATGTAAAACTGAGTGGCAACTCCCATTAACAGCATCTGGCAGTTTCAATAGAAGTGTCAACAATCCATGCAAAGGTTATTGGAATTAAAGGGAATTACAGAATTGGTTTTAAAAATTTAATAAGCTCATGAACTCAGGAGATGGGATACACAGGCCCTGCTTTTAAAAGCTGTTCTAGTGCATCCTTCTGGCAGAGGTTATTTCTTTGACCATCTGTGAATGTCGAGCACAGAAATAAGGCTCTTGGCAAACTCCTTTCTCTCTTTCCTAGAGCAACATTGTTTACAAGCTCCATAGTAAGACAAGGAAGCCATTAGAGAGGAAAAAGGTAACATTGGGTGTGGGTGATGCAAAGTCCACATCACTTCACAGGAATTTTGTCATGAATTTCAGGGACTTGACGAGCATTTCAGTTGTGTAGTCTGCTTATAAACAAAGTGCAGCACAGCATCAAAAAAGGATGTATTTTCAATGGGTTTTGTTGAACTCTGGCTCTGGACAAGAAGCCTAACACCCCTGAAATCAATGGAATTTTTACTGATGATAGCAGTAGGATTTAATCTATTAACATCTGCCTGATTCTGAACTGGATTCTGCAAAGTTTTTATCAGCCAGGCTGGTTTTAGTGGCCAAGGGACTGTCCTTCCTTCAATGGCTGTTTTACTTCATAGAGACAGCAGACATGAATAAAGGCTACTCACTGATGGAGAAATTCTCTGAAACTTCCCATGTGCTTCCAAGCCAGGTTTCATCATTCCTTTCTCTGCTCTATTAAATGCCCACCGCACACAATGCAAGAGCTGCAGAGGAAGTCTGGATGCTCCCATGTAAATCGAGCTATTGGAGATGTACCAGCAGGGTGAGCATGAAAAACCTCCTCCCTAATGTGATGATAGTGATGTGTCCTCACACCTGTGCATCTCACCTCTAAGACAGGACCTTTGTTCCTTCCAAAATCCTCCCCAGCTACTGCAAAACCAGACTGGACTACCTGCAGGGTGCTCGTGGGCTTGCAGTGTGCACAAACAAGAAACAACCGTGTACTCCAAAATCCTTAACAAACTGCAAACCCTCCCTAATTAGAAGCAGAAGAGATGCAAGTTCCTCTTGCATCCTCCAAGAGACGCAAGGAATGAAGGAGTGAATGTTCAGCCTCCTCCCCGTCAGCTCATCAATCTCTCATGTCTGAGGCTGTCATCCTAAGTGTTTCTATTTTTTATGTTAAACAAAGAACAGATTTATGGGTAAATAAGCAAAAATAAGTAAAAGGAATGGAAATGAATTACCGTCCTCCATTAGGCCACTCCCTGGGTCCTTCATGCAGACATGAAATACGCCAGAGTAAAGTCTTCGCTGCTTTGCATGCCTGCTTCAGGAAACCTCTTGCAAACATTCCCTTTAGTATTTCTCTTTGTAAACTAAATAACTGAATCTTAAATTAGTATTTCTAACAGAGGCTGCAGGCAAGGAAATGCCAGCCTTCCTGGCCTGGGGAAGCAATGCCTCTTTCAACTCTGCAACAGCATAAAGTGAAGGGAGGGGACCATGGGCTGCTGGTTTCCACCTACAATTTGGCACTCTTGTGCTGTGTAGCCTTGGGCACATCATTTAAACTCCCCGTCCTGATTTCTTCTGCTGTAAAGCTGCAGGATGAATACCTGCCTTCCCTGCCGCTCTCTGCTGCCAGGGGTTTTACACTGCATAATAGAAATGCGTTCGGTTTAATAGAAAAATGAGCTAAAGACCCAGCCAGTACCACTCTCCTTTTAGCACTGAGTTATGTGTCCATCAAGCCCAGCTTTGGGCAACAAGGAGAATAAAGTAGCAATGTCATATTGCTTAGACACCTGGCAACTGCACCATTTGTAAAGTTTGCCCAGTATTAGCAGGGAGACGGAGAAAGAAAGACAAAAATTTGGTACATCTGCAATCTGCGCTTTGCTGCTTTCATTGCGAATTCTTCTTAAAGCAGCTGAAGGTCTGGTTGGCCTTGAATATTAGAAGAAAAAAGGGGAAATCTCCTGCTTCCTTTTGATACATGTTTCTTCCCTTTGAAAAAGTACAGGGAAAAGACAAACATTTGGAATGTGCCTGTAAACTGTGCCCTTCCTCTCACCAACTGGCAGCAGAAAAACTAAATACACAACTGACAGTATTTCAATGAGTTTTTGAATCTTCAGAGTTGGAATAATGTCATCACTGTGTAACATTGCCAGATTCTCTGATCTCCACAAAAATAAACTGTATCCATAATGTTAGAGAACATTTCTCATTTGCAAAAATTTGCATCCCTAAGATGTGCATTAGAAAGGCAGAACTCACTGCAGAAGCTGGTGTTCAGAGAGCGCAGAGCTGCCCAGCGCAGGCACGTGCTCACGAATGCTGTATTCCTAAAGGAGCAGGGAACAAATAAGGGGAGAAAACAGTTTCCAGAGGCCCTTGGAGAAAGTTTCAAGGACTGACAGAGTTGGAGGGTGGGGGGGTTGTAGAGCAGAGCTGCCTTGTGCCTCTGGAGGATGTCAGGGCTGGATCCACGGCCAGCAGCAGGACTCTGCTGCCTGCGGGGTCACTCTGCTGGCTGGGTGTGATCTGGAGCCCAGGGTGTCTGAGGAAAAGATCCCACCAGGACCAGGCCACCCAGGCTCAGCCCAGCAGTGACACGGGGAGCCTTAGGGGTCATTTCACCTCCTTCCATGAGTGATCCTCAGAAATCCTGCGACTCTGCTGCCCCCAGAGCAGAGAGAGCAGGCTGTTGTGATCCTGGCTGGAAGAAGAAGAATTAGGAATTTGCTGTGGTTGCCTCAGTGGGAGCTACTTGTCTCTGCTTTGGTATGTAGGGGTTCAGGGACCCCTCCCCTGGGCTGGGTCAGTGTCTTTGTTCTGTGCTCAGGTTTTGAGGCTGTAATGACATTGGGGCACTTATCCGGAGTCCTGCTTGACATGTCTCCAAAAAAAAAAGAGTGAAAAAAAAAAAAAAGAGTTTTTCAGCTGCACTGCTGCAAAATGTGTGTCTGTTTTTTTAAGTCAAGGCTAATAAATGCAAAGCAGATGGGGAGGTGTCCTCTTCACCCCTGAGAGTCAATTCCACCAGCTGCTGGCACGCACAGCAGGTCACAGCTTGAGCAGAAACATCGATGTCCTCTCACACCTTTTGGGCTGGTGGGCAAGGACAAACATCTTATTTACTTTATTTATTTGTGCATAACGATTTAGGGATGAAAAAGCGCAAGGCAGTATCTGAAATGAACTTTGGCTACTCCATTCCCAAGGAAGAAACAAACTAATTTTGCTTCCAGGCTCAGGCCGTGCGCCCGATTCCAGCTCAGACAACAATTTTTAAGGAAACTTCTTGAAGCGAAGATTTTAATGAGTTCTCAACACCATATCACATCCCTTGGATTTGCATCACTTGAACCATATTTCTGGAGGTAATTTTTCAAAGTGTTGCACAGCACTTTGTCTGCACGAATGCCTGTGCATGAGTGATTCATACTTCTAAACCGTGGAAGTACAAAAGGGGTCCAGGCATTTGAACAAAAAAGTGTGGCAATTTTCTTCTGTTTCCAGTGGCTTATCCAGGGAAGGTCAGTTTATCATTTGTTCAGGAGAAAATTACACAACTGTTTTCATCCTCCCCTGGGACAAAGCCTGTCTTGGACTGCAGAGTCCTGCAGAACAGGCAGGCTGGGGGGGCTGCACCTCTTGTGTGTGCTGTGCAGAGGGATGCTCTGGGAGCCCGTGCTGTGACTGCAGCACACTGACTTGTCTGATGAATCCACGGCTAATCAGATCCCCAGCTTGCACCCTGTCCAGGAACAGCAGAGCTGCCTTGCAGGCATTGTTTAAATTATTGTTTTGCTGGAGGTTATCAGAGATCCTGTGGATGGAGGTCTGCTCTTCCCTGTGCCTTTATCTCCCTTGTCTCTGGGGTATGTGCACAAACTGGAGTTTGCTCTGACAGCTCCAAACAAAAAGGAAACCTACGAGAGAACAGCAAAGTTTCATTCACTAACGTAATCACATCCTAAGAGAAAATAGCCCTCTTGTCCTGGAAATGGATCCATTAAATAACTCTCCAGTGTTCTCAGTTCAGCGTTCAGCCTGAGCATTTAAATCCTTTAAAACAACTAGGGAAGCCATCTGATTTCCCTGTGTCAGTAATGATGCCGCAGCTCTGAGAAATTAATTTCTATCCCACTGCATGCTCTGTTTGAGAAATGATATCACATTGTGAGGTACTGCACCAAGCTTCACTGATCATATTGCATAACAGGATGCTGGCTAATGATCCAAGATAATAGAAGGCGAAAGCTGAGTACGTTTTTAAAAATCATCACATGATACAAAATAATGCCAGTACTTGGTACTGTGCAGGAGAGGAGAAACTCTCCTAAATGTGCTGCCCAGATGCTCCATCAGAAAAAACACATTTTCATAATCTAAACTTGAATGATTCTATGATTTATTTTTTTTTAATGCTGGGGTAAAAGAAACACCTTAGGCTGGATGCTCGGCAGGTGTAAATCAGCAGTGCTCCACTGGAGCTGATGGATTGTTATTTTCAACTGCTGGAAGAGGAAATTAAGAATAGACACAGTCAGCAGTTAAAAGTTCTCTAGTCCCAAGCAAGTGCCTGCAACGTTGGCATCCAGCAAAAAAAGCTGCCTTCGCCATAGATTAATAGCAAATTCCCATCAAAGCCTCGGAATACCTACAGCAGGGGCCCCGGGTGGAATCCAGCCGGCGTCACTCAGCGCTGGTGGAATGGAACTGCTCATTAAGAAGGTGAAACTTTGCACCAAGGACACTGCAGCTGACGCCAGCCCTGCCTCGCCTCGCCTGACCCTGCCTTGCGGCGGGTGCCGCGCGTTCCTCGCCAGCATCACCCACGAACTTCAGCGCGAACCCAAAACCGCGCGGAAACCCAGGGAGCTGCCACTTTCCCAGAGCGTGGTGATGATCTGGATTTTACGAGGCTGAACGTGTGAAAATCAAGAAGAGAGGACAAGAAGAGGAGACAAAAGAGAGGGGTAGCTCTGAACTGCTCTGCCAAGTAAAGCAGCCCAGTCTGGTTTTGGCCCCTTGCAGTCCATTCCTCACAGCTCCTTGGGTGAATGGACTTTTTTTTCCTATTCAGAATAATCCTCAGATCTTCTATCAAAAAAATTCAATCAAACAGGAGTATGCTGGTTCAGTTTTCCCGTGGAAAAATTTCAGAGTAATTAGGAAGCAGAAAGAATACATATGGCCAGGCATATAGCTAGAATAATAATCAAGAACAGCAGGGGGGTGGGGAGAGAAAGAGTCAGACAGAGCTGCCTGTGAGACAGCCCGGGCTGTTTGGAAACTCTGTGCCCAAACAGCATCTGGTCAATTATAAGAAATGCATCAAATGAAATTCAAACTCATTCAGAAATGAATTAAGATGAGATGAAAAGGGAAACATTTGCAAAGTATCTAATTGGAATGAATAATTCAGTCTTACCTTACTTCTTCAAAGCACTGTACAAATATTTACTCACTTCCCAGGAACGGGACTGTGGTGTTGCCCACCTCACTGCTGCCACCACAGAGGGGTATGTTGGGGTTATTCTCCCAGCCTGGTGCGTTGTGTGCTGCAGAGTAAAGCCCTCAGAGTTACCAGTTTGCAGACAATTTATACACGTACAACAGGCAACAGGAGGGAAAGTTACCTCGCAGTCCTATGCAGGAAAAAACAGCCTGTGGTAATGATGACAAGGCTGGAGGGTCTCACTGGGAGTGTCTGGGCTGGGATCACTGCCTGAGCCCAAGCATCCCTCCTGCTTGCTTTGGAAAGCCTCTCCCCGTGAAAGCCCACAGATGTTCACCACCTGCAAAACCCGTTGGATTTAATGGGTGGCACTTGGGGACCAAATGGGGTAATCAAGGTCAGCAGAGAAGGAAAAGCCTGGACAGAGATTCTCTTTAATGAGATTCTGACTCATGTAACCATAGGTGCTCGTCTTTCTCCCACCCCCACTTGCAGTGTGTTGTTATTCAGGATGGTGCTTCTGCATGTGCTTGAGCTCCTGCAAAAACAGCTTAATTTTAAACATAAACTTAAGCATCATCCTGAACCAGTGCTGTGCTTGCTCAGCACAGAAAAGCTAGGCACCCTGTTATCAAAGAGTGGTTAAAGAACAAAGACACTCTGCAAATAAGTGTTTAGTTTTAATATTTCCTCTACTGCCTGTTTCCCTGTCCCTCCAGGGTCAGGCACAGAACCACACCTCCTGCACTGCAAGCTCATTAGCCTTATTTCATCTCTTGAAGGGGGCGGGTACAGATTCTGACATTTGCCACGGAAAAAGCAGAACTTCAGCACCAGTCTCGAGATTAATCGTTGACACCTCTCTCCCTTTTCCCCTTTGATGGAGAAAAAGAATAAATATATGTGAAGCTTTAAAGGGAGGCGAGTGGGAGAAGAGCAGCCCAGCGAGAGGACAGCCCGGCGCTGCGGAGCAGAGGCCGCCACGCTCCCCCGGGGATGGTGATCGCTCCTAATGAGAGAGCAACAGCAGTGGTGAGCGAGGTGAGACTCACAGAGCCCGGCTGCGTGTGGGAGGTGTCGGAGAAATCATTCATCTCGAGTTTCCCGCTGTTCCCTCCGGCATATGGCTCAGCCGGGAAGAGTTCCCTCGCACCGGCGCTGCACGCGTGGAGCCAGCACGAACAAGTGCTGCCTTCATGCCGTCTCTTTCTTGCCTCTTGCTGTTTTTTCCGTAGGGCAGAAGGGAGGACCAGAGCGCCTTAGGCTATTTTCGATGTTTGCAGCAGCCTGGACGAGTGTTTGTGTGGTTTGGTAACAACAGGCAAGGGCAAATTGCGGTTCAATACCAACTAAATTGGACTCCTCGCTTCGGTCACCTGCACTGTACTCGGCCGAGCAAAGGCAGGAGAAATTAATGAGCGAACATAGCTTGAAAGACTGGTCCTGCTGAAACTGGTATCAAACAACCAAGCTTCTGGGGGTGCAGGATTTCCATGGGAATAAGGTCTACCTTGCTGCCCAGTGGCAGCCCGAGGGCTCAAAACCCTGCCTCAGAAGGCTGGGATGGGGCAGCACTCATTCAGCCTAAGTGCTAAGGCAGGTTTCTGACACGTAACAGCTTTAAAGTCCTGTCTTGGTGCAGCGAATGAATGCCTGAAACCAGATTCCCAAAAATTTATCCATTTTGGACCCTCCTCTGAGGTAGCACAAAGAGAAAGTGTGTTGCTTCATTGTAGGTCCATAGTTAAGATTTTTTCTTGTTGCACATCCTGCTGGTTTTCAGCCAGCACAGCAATGTCAGAGCCTCTCATTGCCTCTAACCATGACTGTCAGGCACTTCTTTCAGCACTGGAGCTGAACCTTTCCCAGGAAACAGCAGATGTTTGCCGACTGCATCCTCCCAGAGCACCCCTGATCTGCCCATGGGTTGCTGCCACGTGGCACTGGCAGCATGAAAGTCAAACGGTGCCTTCAAACACAAAATCACTCCCAGGCAAAACCTGCCTCATGCAGTAGAATAGCACCAGGTGTGATCTTTCCCTGATAAAATACTGTGGGTAAGGATTTGATCTTCCCAAGAACAGGAAAATTCAAAAAGTTGCTAGAGGGACTAAGAACCTAAATCTTTTAATGAGGAAAAAAAATTATCATGACTGTTACTGTAGCAGACAGGAAGACACTGCCAGACAGTAAATCTGTTGTGGTGGTTATTGCCATTTAATATTGAGTCAATATAAGTAATGTCTTGGAGTCTTTCCACACAAACTGATAAAAGAGCCAGGACATGGGCTGCTCTCCAAGTAGCAAGTAGTCTGAACTTGAGATTTCTGCAATATTTTTTCTCGCTCTGTGTTGAGGAGGAATGGGTAGACTTAAAGGCTGAGGCATTTGCTGGAGAACTGGATTGAAATCTTGGCTCTGGCTTTGGCTTCCTATGTGACCTTGGGCAAGTCACTTAATCTCTCTGAATTGCTGTACAGGGGAGGTCCCCCATTCTGCCACCCTGGGTGATTTATTAAGGGTATCTCAGATACAAGTTGTCTCTTATTATAGTCAGTCGTATCTCAGTTTGATCCAAGATCTGGTGCATACTTGGATTTGGAACATAGGAGACATCTGAGAAAACATATATATTCCATAAAATCCAGTTCACAAGAATCTTTTAACAGACACCCTAAATCTTTGACCAATTCAGAAAAATCTGGCAGTGAACGTGGTAACGCCATCATTTTATTTAGTTGTGCACAGTCTTGGGAAGCTCATCGACACGCCTTGACTTGGTGCTGGGTTCAAACTGTGCAGCTCATTGCTGTTGAAAAGCATCCTTGGAGCTGCAGCTGTTGTAAGGACTCTTTGCTGTAAATCGTATCCCAAAGTAATTCCCGAGAAAAGACTGTGTGCAGAGATCACTTTGCCAGTGCCTGTGCCGAGAGAATTCAGTGCGTCTTCAAAGCGCGAGGATGGAAAACTTGTGCTGGAGGAGGGGCCCAGAGCTTGGCCCAGAGCAGATGGGGAAGGGCAAGTGGAGGTGCTGCAGCCAGGGGAGGGTCTCATGCCAGGGAGGGGTGCACAGTGTGACAGTCACTGGCACAGGCAGGCAAACCCTCCTGCACCGCTCCTCCTCCCTCCTCCCCTCATCCTCCACCACCCCAATAAATCAAGGCCTGCCACACCTGCCCTGCCACAGCCTTGTAGGTCCTGGGGAACCACTTTCTGTACTAACACAGGGTTAAAAGGAGGAAGGAAGCACTAGGCTGTGCTATCAGTGAGCTGTGGGGTTTTCAAACCCTGGGTGAGTCTGAGTCTGAGTCTGAGTCAGACACAAAGTCTAAGGCTAGAAAATAAGCCAAGGAACCAACTGAGACAGACAGTGGTGACAAACAGAGCTTAAATACTGTGGCATGCTGTAATCCACGTCCCCAAGTTCACTCCTCTTCATCCCAGCAAAACCCACCTTGGTGGTCCAAAGCCCCTGCAGCCACACTGGTGTAGGGTACAGCCACCCTTCCTCCACTCTCCCTATGTGTACTTGGTTGACTTCTTTGCTGTTTTCCCTTCTCTTTTCCCAGCCATCTGCACCAGTGGGATCCCCTGCAGACCAGGAGGGAGGGCAGACATTGCTTGTTGCTACAACTGCTTGCCTTCAGCTGCCAAATTGCCCTCCTGCTCCCTGCTCGTGCCTGTGGCTGGTGGTCACCAGCCTGTGGGGTGATGCTGCGATGCTGCACTCAGCCCCAGCCACCTCGTGCAGCTCAGGCTGAGCAGCAGCAGGGACACGATGAGACTAAGATTTGTCTTTGTTGCCTTAAGAAATCTTTGCACTTTCCTTTGTTCAACATGTACACGAGCTCGACTTGGCAAAGAGCTCTAATGGGGTAAACTTGGCACTACACTCAGATAAAACTGTCCCAAAGGGAAAACCAGCCTAAATCTTTCTGGTTTGCAAAAGCCTCAGTCAAAGGTTTTTGTCAAGGTGTTGAACTGATGTAGCAGTTTAACCGTTATTTAATATTTATATATTCACATCTGGCATCCAAATAGGTCAGGAACCTATTGTGCTCCATAAGGCACAGACACATTCACATGCACCAAGTCCCCAGCACATTTCAAAGGCATCACTGGTACCTCCAGACTGTCGCTGCATCCCCAGTACTTGCCTAATGGGAAAAACGGGGTTTGAAGGTGTTTCTCAATGCAATGAAAACCCTTTGTGGTTCCATTGAAGCATTCAGATTGTTGAGTTTTCTCTGTAACTCTGTTTTTGAAAGCTTCATTTCAGACAAGGAAGCCTTCTGAATCGGTGGCTTTTAACTCCTGCCTCAGTGTGAGCAAGTTCTGTGTTTTAATCATGACCCAGCCATGCTGCACTCAGGGCTCTGGTCTGAGGCTGTTCTAGGAACTGTGCACCAGAGTTTGCGCTTCTCCTTTCCCTTCCCTCTGCCTCTCTCTGCCCCCAAACCTGTGCTCAGGTTGTTTATGTGCTCCTGTCTGACCCCAAACCTGTGCTCAGGTTTACGTGCTCTTGCACAATGCATGCAGGCATTCCTGTGTTTTTATACAACAAATATATTTATAGGATATAAACATGAATAGGATGATGCTGAGCTCTGTCTAGTTTGATGTTATTGTGCCTGCACTTTAATTTAGCAGCCCAGACTTTTGTGGCCCTTGAATCAGTGGAGGCAGAATATGCCCAAAGGGAGCTGTGAGCATGCAAATTCCTGGCAGAGGGGAAAGGGAAAAAGAAGGAAGACAAACCATCTCTGGGCATGGCTCCTCCTTGATAGCAGCACAGCAGATGGCAGAGGGTTACTAGACAGCAGTTTCTTGAGGCTTAGCATAAGCCAAGAAACAATAAAAGAAAAGGGAAAAAAAGAACATAGAAAAAGGAATTTAAACAGATTGTCGTGTCACTGTTTTATTCCTGCCACCTCAGCAGGAAATTAATCACATAATGTCACGTAAAAAAGATAACCCTGAAGGTCCAATGTGAAAATGGCTCTGCCTGAGGGCAGGAGTGAATCAAACCTCAAGGGAAGGACAAGGGAAAATGAGGATGAGGGAGGGCAACACTGGCTGTTGCTGGGAGCGGGGAGCAGCTCATCCAGCCAAAACCCAGGCTCAGATCTGTCCCATCCATGCCTCCAGTGGCTCTGAGCAGTGGGAGAAAAGAGCTGCAAAGTGAGCAGGGGGAGATGCAGCTCCCCTATGAAAGGCTTACTTTGCCCTGGGTGGGGGTGGCAGACTGCAGGGCTGCAGCAGGGAAGGGGAGAGGGGTTTGTTGGCTGAAGGAACCTGCCAGGAATTAGCATCTTGGCATGGCAGAGAAGTAAATGGAGCGTTCTCTTAATTGCAGATTTACAGCCAAGATGGGTACTGACGAGTCCATATTTCTTCAGAGGAGCTGGATGGCCGTGGAGAGAAGGCTCCCTGGGGAGATATCTAGGATATGGATGGACGTTGCCCATAAATACAGTGAAATAAGTTTCCCATTAGACTTAAATCCAGTGAGGCGGCATGAATCACCTTAAACACGCATATAACTCTCCCTTATATATCACCTCAGCTGAAGCATTAATTAACCCATAACATCCATCCCTAGACATTCTAAAAGATCTCATTCCTTGCTCTATTCCTGCACAGCAGCTGGAGAAACAAAATCAGACCACGACCTGTGTGTCAGGCGCTGCAAAAGCCTGCAGTGAGTCCTCTACTCTTCCTCTGGGAAGTGGCTAAGGACCCATGGGACCACATGGCCCAGGTGAAGGGGTGGATTTGAGGGGTCTTCTTGGTTCTTTAAGGCACTCACATGCTCAAGCGTTTTGCGTGTTCAGTGCTACTTCTGATGGCAGAACCTGGTAAGCCCAAGACACCTGCCTGGAATATGAATATTTTTCGTTTTCATTTATTGGCTTTATAGAACTCTACCATGAAAAATCATGTTGGCTTGCATTAGGTTGCACAGATTGTTTTGAACTGGACTTCCAATGACAGAGAGGCAGCTGAAAGAGCAGAGCAAGGGAAATAAAGAAAAGGCACTAAGCAAATAAAAGGGCTGTTTAAGGTGGCTGCATCCCCAACTGGAGCTCCTAGCACTTGTGTTGGTGCCAGGAGAAGCAGAAGCCAACAACAGAGAAAGAAAGGAAACTAAGTGGAAAAGAGAAATTAATCCTCAAGTAACTGAGAACAGGTGCTTCATTTGGGCTGCTGGATGTGAATGTGCTGCAGTTGGTTGCTCTATCGACAGGGGAATTCAATAAGCGAGTCTGGTGCACTGATGACAGAGCTCAGAGAATGAAAACCCATGTAAATTAACTCCCTTCCACCAGACTGTGCTTTATTAAAAAGCACAAGTTGTCAAGGCAATACCTTGAAGGTCACAGCTCCAGCAGCTTGGGCAAAAAACCCTCAAACCTGAACCTCTTGAATGCCTTGTGTAACTAAAGGGACTTGAGTTACAGCCCTTTATTCTTCCTTCTGCCGACAG
The DNA here is from genome assembly GCA_013399875.1 of Gymnorhina tibicen. Taxonomy (NCBI): domain Eukaryota; kingdom Metazoa; phylum Chordata; class Aves; order Passeriformes; family Artamidae; genus Gymnorhina; species Gymnorhina tibicen. The sequence continues at coordinate 1,185,617 of VXAZ01005755.1, forward strand.
GAGGCTGGTGCCTGCCTGACTCCTGTGATGAGAACGCGCTTGCTCAGATCTCCAGGCCACGACAAAAGATGAAGGGAAGGTCTCTACAGCTTCCCTCACCACCAGGAGGGTGAGCAAAGTAGAGGAAAGCAAGCCTTTGCTTGGCAGGACTCAGCTCCAGAGGCATGCTGCTCATTCCAGGGCACCCAAATCACTGCTGGAAGTGCTGTAAGGATCTGCTAAAATGAGCCAACAACAAATAGTTTCCTCTGCTCCCGGTGCAAGGAAGAAGCAGATCAGGAATGGCACCTCCAAGCAGCAATCCTAAGCAGCATCCCTTGATTTAAGTTTGCAGCTAAAGGAATAGCCTCACCCGGTGAGTTGTTCCTGTTGAGCTGGGGCCTCTTGGGGCATCCAGGGGGAGCTGGGAAGGGCAGCAGTCACGACACCCCCGTGTCCTGCTGCGGCTGATCTCTGCTGCTGCAACCAAGTTACGGCATCCTGGCTCCCTTCGGTGCAGGATGAGGTTTCAGAAGAGAGTTAAGAGCATCATGTCAAACATAATTATGAGACAATAACAGCCTATTAGTTCCAGTGCCTAATTTTAAACCCCAGACTGTCTAAAAACCCTCAGTCTGCTTTTAGAAGAGCTGTCATCTCCTCAAGTTATAAATAAGAAGCATAGAGAACGGATAATCTCTGCCTGTCCTAGAGCCAAATACCACCTTCCAGAAAAGGTAGAATTCCCATTTCATCATTTACTCATTGAAATTTTTATTTCTGGCTAAATGTGGCCGATCTCCCCTGGGATGAGCAGGCTAACACAAGGACTTTACCTGCTTTGACTCTGAGCCATCGCAGCTCCTTGAAAAGGCAAAGGTGTAGGAGAGAAGCGCCGTCCTCTGAGCAGCTCAATCCATTCCTCACTTATCCCAAATATGAGCAATTCTTCCTTCCTTCAAAGCATCCCCTCTTTCATCTCCCCGCTCTGTGCGCTCTTGGCTTCCTGTACTCACCCCAACTCTTTGCACTTGGACATCCTGGGAAATTTTCAGGAGAAAATTATCTATGGAGAAAAAGCTAATTGGTCACGTGGGCATGAGCTGATAGCAAGGTTTTCATTGTTTGAAAGTCTTTCATTAGTGTTATACATATGCAAATAAAACATTTTAATTTTAAAACACTGTTTGGATAACTGTAATAAATCGCTACACAAAATACACCCCCAACAAGCCTGTGATGAAGAGTTGAATATTGTATGTATGAATGATGCATCAAAAGTAGCCCATATACTGAGTCAGGATATCTTCCACTAATGAAGTCCCTAAAGAAATGCACCACAGACCTTCTGAGCTGAGATATTATGATGGCTTGGATATATCAAGAGATAGCTAAAATAGCATTAGATATAAGATCTTCCTAGGAAAATTCACCAAAGAAGCACATAGACATCAAAGAGCCTTAACTTGTAACTGCTGTAAAATATTCTTATGTTTGGATTGATAAGAAAGTAGGGTAGTGCCCTAGATGCATAGCTATGAGGAGTAGTGTGGCCTTAAATGGCTGTGCCTTTGTCTTACAGAATTGCAAGCATTTTGAAATGAATTAATTTTTTCCTTACAAAAATATCTCACTTTTAAATTTGCAAATCCACAGTGTGTGGTCAAATATAGTTGATTTTCTGCTGTTGACCAAATGCAAACACTAATAATGCTCAAAGGTTGCACATGAAATTGATCCAGAAAGTGTCTGATGTTTGCTCTCAAAATACTTCTACTCATATAAGTGAGACAAGCTAATTCTTTATCAGATCAGACATTATCATATGAACATAGACCCTGTCACAGACCATTCCATACGATGAAATCGTAAGTTCCCATCATCATTTCTTATCATGAAATAATTAGACTATTTCATTTCTGCACACTGAGTCACAAACAATGATAAAGAGCCAGTAATTCAATTAGAAAGCAGATTATTTTTTTAATGAGCAGCTATGCATTGTGATATCAGTATTCAAGCATAATGTTAAAAAGCAAATGTTTGCAGGCTTGCTAGAAACTTCGCTGAGCTCTCTGGAAAATATTGACTTTTTGGGGCTCAGCCAGAATATCTCTGCTTCAGCTGTGGGCCCCTGCTCTGCAGGGTGCTCAAGGTAACATGTTCAGGTCACATTTGGCAACTGAAAATTAAGTGGTTATGGAAGCACATTCCAGTAGCAACTCCCTCTGTGTGTGTGTGTGTGCTTTCCAAACCCTCCTCCATGCTGGAGGTGCTGGGAGCATTGAGCACCTTCCTAACTGCTCCTGGGGGACAAGGACCCGAGCCTTGTCCTCTGCCTGCCCTGTGCCCCTTCCTCCGAGGGGCAAAGCAATCTGTGCTCTCACATTCTGAGTGTGCCTCCTCCCAAAAAAATTCCTCGTGGCACGGCCGTGCCGGGCCAACCACAGCGGGAAGGGTTCTGCTGCCCGTGCTTCAGCACGCGGCGCTCGGAAACAAAGTCACCAGAATAAAGCTTTTTAGCTGTAAATTGCAGGTATTAAAGATCCATGTGATAATTGTCTTATCTGGCTCCAAATGTGCTTATGATGCTGAGAGAGGACAAATTGGATTACGCCTGAAACAGGCTCTTCCATTTTCATAAATTACCTGGCAAAGCAGCGAGGGCTCAGAGATGCAGGCGCCTTTGCTTTTGACAGCCTGTGATTTTGTTGAAGGATCTTGAGGAAGAGAACAAGCAAACAAACAAACAAACAAACAGAGAAAGGTCTTTTCAGGAGGAAGGGATGGAAAGTTAAAAAGCAAAGTGGCAAAAAGTCAAATGAAAGTAGCAAGGCTACAACAGAAGAATGAGGAGAGTATTACAGTGAATATCCCCAAAACAGGAGAATTTTAGAAGGCATGATTATCAGAGGAGAACTAGACTGGGTCCCTTAACTCCCATAATCTGGAGCCCTCAGGTCTAGCTATTTTTCTCCTCTCAGTTCTCTGCATTTTGGTGTTTGCTGCTGGAATGTGCAGATAGAGGCAGCAGTCAGCTCTGGTGTTCTGCTGCATGGAACCAGTGGGGACCATTTGCCTTTGCTCCCAGTACCCCAAAAGTCACAGGAAACAAAATATTTCACTGAGTTTCTTCACTCTAGAGTTCATTTTTTGCCCTGACCATGTTGGCTAAGTGATGACTCTGACAGAAGCCACCATCCAGGGGCAGAACTGTCAGCATTATGAAAAATATTGGGCCTGCTCTGTGCCTCAGTGGCACTAAGGGAATGCAGGGGGCGTATGTTATTTTACATATATTATCCTAGCTGTTGAAAGGCAAGTGGGAACAAAAGTGACAGGAGACCTGAATGGTATTTTAAACCAGGGAAGCGCTTTCAAAATACAGTAAGGAATTCAAAATAGCTGTAGTAAATATGAAAGCTTTTAGGGCTCTGGTATACATTAAATCCTGAAAGTCTTTGGTTAGTGATTTGCCATATCCCTGACACAGATGATTTTTCCGTTTCTCCATCTTTCTTACACTTTCAACCCCTCTTTTTGGAGAAGAAAGGCTAAAATATTTATCTCAGAACAGGTTCCTGAATTCATAAAATAAGTTTTAAGTTATTTCTCCCCTTTTGTCAGCTCTTTGCAAAAACTGCTGGGTAAGGTCTTTGGAGATCCTAAGTGAATTTTCCTCTCATTGGTTTGCTCACAGTGCTCATTGTTGAGCATTATTGGTATTAAAAAAAAAAAACAGCAAACCACAAACAAAACCCACAAGCTTTTACAAAGAGAAACTTAGAAGGGAAACTAAGATAGAACCAGGAAAGGGTTTGCACTAATGAATATACTGAGGATGTAACAAGGCTCCTACAGCAGCAAGGGTGGATCTCCATTTGGAAAACCGGCTTTTGCGAGTTCACAGTGGCTCTGGGACAGCTCCACCCGCAGGGGTCCCCAGAGGGACCAGGGATGACCGGGCTGATCCCTCTGTCTTCTGATCACCCCCCACTTGTGCTAAGGGAAGCCGGGCTAATACGTGATACTGAAATTTTACTGTCTTCAGGGCTGCTCTGTCTAAAGCCAACTGCTTTCATTTTCAGGGCAGTAAATTGCTGGCAGCAGAGAATAAAAAGACTGAACTTTCTTTATTAGCCTGAAATTTCTTTATGGGTCTGCCAAAGCGCTGGGTTTTTTCCATTCAGTTCTGGCTCTCTTCATGCTCCCTCCCCACTTTCTGCTGATTTTTCTTTGCCGACAAGCATAACTAAAGTCCTTAAAAATTAGCGTGGGGCTTTTTTCTCCCTGTCACCTACCTGCTTACTCTAGGCAAAGTCACTGGCACCTGGCAGCACAACTGCTATCGAGCAGCTGAGCAAATACACCATTTATTGCTGGTTGTTTCCAGTTGGGAGAGAATTGAACATCAGAGCCTCATAGCTTCAGAGTAATCCTATTTATGTATTAGGAATTTCTATGAAAAATACTGGTTTCACAGACAAGGAAACCAGAGTAAGAAATGCTGTTGCTATGCCCAGCACCCAAAGTGACCCAGCAGTGGCCTCCAAAATCTTCATTCCAGGCTGTCCTGCAGCCTTGTTTGTGCCATCATCTCTGTAGTGCATCTCTGCTCCTCCTCTTCTCACACGCTTAAAGCGCCCCTTGCTCATCACACCCACCCCGTACATATTCCAAACAATATTAGTGAAACCCCTTTTCCCACATCATTCATGTCCTCAAGTATCCTTGTGGCAGTGTCTGGGTGTATTTTGGGGAGGGGTCCACACAGACCAAAGGAAAGAGAGCTGAAGAGAGCAATTAGAGACAAAACCAGCAAGGAGAGGGTGCTCTGCTTAAATCTTTGCACGTTTCCCTCATTCATTCCCCCTAAGGCAACATCTTTATTGTGGTCTTTGCTCCTACACGAGCCCACACATCATTATAGTTGTTTACATACCATCACTAGCAATAATAATAATAGCTAAGTAATAATTCTTCATTTGAATGTGATGAACGGCTGCATCTCTCAGTAAAAATAAATACATGGGGAAAGGGAAAATACATCATTGTTACTAGCAAATGAGGCATAGTGCAAGAAATTAAAATATTTGGCTTATGGAAAAATGGGGGAAAACAACTTTGCAAGGAAGTGTTAAACCAACAGGCATAAAGGATCATTTACTGAACATAAGAGAAATTAATAGGGAATAGGAAAAATTAAGAGAGATATAAATGTTTGCTGAAGTTCTGTATAAGTGAGTACCAGCAGGCATAAAATTGGAGCTCAAGTAAGAAAATAGGTTACAGTTTCATTCTTCAGCTGACGCACTCAATTTGTACAGGTTTTTTAAAGTTTTCTACATTTTTGAAGGATAAAACACATCCCAGACCCCATAAAGTTTCCGAAGACTCAAATGCCTGGCTCTGTAATATAGCAGGTGAAGTTAAAATTCCCCTTTCTGAACTGCAGGGAGACTTGTGCAGCTCTGTGCCCTGAGCACTGCGGCAGTCAGCACCCACTGAGCTCCGAGGGCTGGGTCAGCACCCTCCCAACCCCTGCAAACATATTCCACAGGGCACCAGTCCTCCTCTGCCAGCAATTTCTCTACCATTTGTGGAGCAGTCCAAGGGAGAAGGCAGAGGAAAACACCCCACCTCGGGATGCTCCCTGCTCTCCCTCCGCGCCAGGCCCTTGCAGCACCCTGCCTGCTGGCCAGGCTTCCCCGTCTCACTCCCGGTGTCCTTTGGCAACCCTGCTGGGCCAGGCAAAGCCGAGGATTTCAGGGGTTAATACCCTGCCAAGGTTCAAAGGCAGGTCAGGGAAATGCTACCAGCCGAGAGCTAATAAGGCAAAGCTGAGCCTGCTCAAGCTCAAGGCTTTAGGAGGGAAGGAAGGAGAGGTAAGCAGCCTGTTTGCGTGGGGCAGGAAGAGAGTAGGTCGGTGATGGGTCATGCTGTGTGCTGCTCTTACACCTTTCAACACCTGGCTTTGGCATTTTCAGGCTTGTCAGGTCCATGCAGCAGGTGCTCCGGTCAGACTGGTCCCTCTCTGCTTTGGGCAGGGATGATTTTGCTCAGACCCTGCTGTAGGGTCACTGGCTCCAGCTCTCGCCTCCCTGGGCTCTGCTCATCTTCCCCTTTTCCTCCTGCAGAAGCAATTGTGCTGCACTGGGGGCAGGAAGGGTGCTGGGCAGGGGGTGATTGAACCATTAGGGCTCTTGAGTGCTCCAGGCATCTAGAAAGTCAAATTATTCTCTGGTGGGATCAGGTTCTAATTTTCAGTCCTCAAATGTTTTTGGTTTTATCTGGTGATGTGCTGGTGAGAATTTAGCTCTCTCTCTCTCTGAAGCTGGAGTAGCTGGATTCATGACTTTGACAGAGCTTTCTGTACCAGCAAGGGGGGAAAACAAATAGGTTGGAAATATTCATTAAACAGCACTCTAAAGCAGCTTGTCCACAAACTGCTGCACAGCCAGAATATGTAGTGGTGAGGGGGCATAATGAATGTTTCACTTTTTTGCCTTTTTTTAATTGCTTACAAGCTCGTGCTGAAAAACTCTCTTGCTTGTACTCTCTAGTATAAATATGTCAATATTGAAATCATGCTGTTATTATACTTCTAAGTATTTTTCAATAAAGAGGCTGCAGGATAACTCTGCCAGCATCTGTCTTGAAGGGCTGAGTTTTAACACAGCAGAAAGCAAGAACCTAAGACCTGTTTCATCAAAGGGAGTCTGTATTTCTGTTTAATGTTTTTCTTCCCCTCCTGAGCTGTTTACAAACGGCAATTTAGCCCCTGGTCTTTGTCAACGTGTTCCAGCCACAAAGCCTTCAAAGGTGGCCAGAAGTGCTCCTTTCTTTTTGCATTAGAGATGAACCATATTGTTCAAAAACAAAAACTCGGGAATGGGTTAGAGGCATGAAAGCAAGCGATAGCAATTAGGAACTGCTACTCATCTTTGATGTTCGTGGAATTGTTCACTGTTTGTGCTACTATCCCAAGCCCTGCTTGTCCTGCGTGTGGGTCTGGTCTGGAGGGAAGGCAGAGCACCAATCTGTCTCAATTTGCAGTAACACGGAGAAATAAATTCAAGGGCTACTGAAGTGAATTTTACATAAATGTTGCAATAAACTAGCTTCTGCAGAAATATGTATTTATGCCAGAAAGCAAGAGAGTTTTAGCTGTGTCTCGGGAGCATGTGTCATCAGTTGCTTTACTATTGCTATTATCACATGTGTGAGTGTATCCATGCTGGAAAAAGGCTGAGATTTCTGCGTCGTGGTAAATAGTGGCAGAGTAAAAGAACCAACATCTATATTTAATGAAGCTACATCGTATCCTTATAACACTTTTTTTTCTGAATTAAACTGCTCTAGCTTTAGCTTCCCTTTGTGTTAGCGGGCGAGAAGTCTCTCGGTGTGCCCATAATTAATCATGAGCCCAGACTGCACTATTTCAGTTTGGCAGAGATCTAGACCATGCATATTCGTTAAAACTTAGTTCGGCCTTTACTTTTATTTCCTAGTGATGGCACAGAGAACTGGGAAAAATCTCTTTACCCCTGTAGTAATGGAAAGGCTGGATCAGGCTGGGATCTTGCTCTCCTGTCATTCTGCACCAAGCACCAATTTCTGACTGAAATTTTTTTACTATAACAACACATGAGAAATTGGGTACTGTGATTTTCTTTTTTTTTCCAATAAAGTGAAGGCATCAGAACAGAAAAATGAAGACTTCTTAGTTTAACCATGAGAGGAAATATGGGGTACAGGGAAGTTAAGCTCTGCAATAAAAATGGAGGAGCACAAAGTTCAGTGATTTTATTAAACACAAATAAAACCACAGACTACGACCTTCATCTTTCAGAGAGCAGAAAAGTCTCCTGTTAGGGGTGAATTTGCCACAGGTGTCTTGTGAAAGGAGATGGGACACACTGCCAGGTGGGAAAACAGCACGTTGGCTCCAGTCTCTCACACGCTGCCACACCAGCTGTCCCAAGCAATGTGGGATTTCCTGCAGTACATTCACAAATCTTGGGCCCTTTGTTAAAACGGTGCTGCTTGGACAAAGGTTTCGGCAGGAGCAATGTGCAGAACTAGTCCCAGTCTGTTACACGTGGTGACAATAGGTGATGTTGCTCTAAAGGCCTCCCCGGGACTGTAGGGCTTGTAGGATTCCTCGCTGCCACCTCTGTGCCTCCTCGGCTCACGCGTTCTCCTGCCCGGGTCTCACGGCGCTGCGTTCATCAGCGGTCAATGCCACGTTTCGAAAGCTTTAAATCTGGCAACCATATGGTTACTGCAGCCAGAGGAGATACAGAAACTCATAATTTCTACTGCGTCTTCCTTCACTCACCGCGTCTCAAAAACATCCCATAATTTCCTCTCCAGCATCACGTGGCAGAAGCTGCTGTGAGATTAATGAAGACATTTAGCCTTAGTAAATAAGGTGGTTGGGCCATCCTAATTTTCTCCAAGGACTTTATAACCCCAAATTTAAATCTGACTTGGAAAAGGTCACAGAAAGAGGAAACCTAGGAGAGGAATGAGGTGGCAATTAGGAGCATGTAACTGCAATAATTCCTCAATTTCCATGCATGATGGAATGAATCCGTCCTGAACAGAGCTAGCATGAAGAGAGGATCTGTTGCCATATGTGTTTGTGAAATGTTTGTGTCATCCAGCAGGAAAGACAAAACTCTTTGTGCAGCAGTGTGCTGGCAATACTTCCACATTTGATCTGTTCCCTAAAAATGTTTGGGTGTGTGGCTGTGCCAAGGTCCAGATGGTGGATTCACATCCATATCAGGAGAAATTTTTAAGCGAGTTTAAAACTGCTCAGAGCTAAGAATACTCCGCAGGTGAGAGTCTTGCAATAATCTAAGGTGAAAAGGCACAGAAAATTCCATAAAACAGCTGCACCAGTGACTGTGAGCCTTAATTCAACACAGAAGAAGAGCACAACACATCCCTTGTTTTGTGTTAAAAAGATGGGAGATGGAATCGGCTGGGAATGTGCAATCACTCAGTACAGAACAAAGGTCCTTCAGGGATGATGTAAGCGAAGTTGGTCACACCTTGGAGATAGATGAGAGCCTCCAAGACATTCCCATTCCTATTTTCCTAAGGTGCACGAGGATGCTCAGGAACGACACCCATCAGACCACTGGGTCCAGAGAACATTTAAGGGCAAATGTTTGCCCCTTTCCAATGTCCACAGGCACAGAAGCTCACAAGTTCGAAGCTTGAAGGGGTGGTGGGAGTCAGAATGGATTCTCTTGAAAAATTATCTTTTCTGGAACGTGATCCACCAAGTTAAGGGAGTTTTTTGCAGCGGTTGGCAGCTGTGGGCTTCCCAGGGCTCCTCTGAGCAGTGTTAGAACAAGTACTTTGGGGGTTTTTTGCTGTTCTTGCTGCACAAGACTAGTATTGGGTTATTTGTTGTTGTCCTTTTTGTTGGTTTTTTTTTGTTTGCTTGTTTTTAATTTGAACCCTTTTTGAACTTCTGAAATATGACCCTTTCAGTGCATCGAGTCCAGGCTGTTCCTGCTTTTATCATCTCTGACAGCTCATTTGTACTCTTGTAAGGTATTGTGTCCCATCCTTAGCAGCTGAGAGATTAGTTCTGGGAACTATTTACCCTTTGGCAGTGGATCCTAAGGCACATGATCCATTCAGTCATGATCAAGAAGCTGTAATAAATGGGGCACTTCTTCCACTGACCCTCTCTATCCTCTTGATGTAGCACTCTTGCAGGTCTGCTAAGGTGCTCGGAGATTAATGTAGAAGGAGGAAACCCAGAGCAGGGACTCAAGCTTAACCACTCATTTTGATGTAAAATGTGTAGGAGCAGTAGTTAGGGTGACAACCTGGGATTTAGGAAAGCTGTGTTCAATTCCCTGCCTCGCCATGTGTGACGTCGCACCTCTGTGCCACAGCTCCAAATCCATATAATGGGACAACTGTATTTTCCTACTTCATGTGGCTCTTGGGAGAATAAATGTCTTTAAACCTGTAAAGTGTTCCGTTAACCTGACAATGAGATCACATAAGTGGATTGCATAGAGAAGGCAGAATCCAATGAAGGTGGCTTTAAAATAATATTAACATCTATCTTCTTGAGTTTGATTCTATGAGAAGAGAATGTTCATCAGTATTTCAGGCTATTCATCATCTTCCTGATCCATCCATTGTTCAAGATGTTCCCTGGCCCTGAAAACCCAAAAGAGCTTTGTCATGAACTGCATATTAGAAGAAATATTTCTTCCATTTGACACAACTTCTGGGGCTGACATTTTCTTAAGTATCTTATATTTTCTCCTAAACTAACAGCAGCTAATAGAATACAGTGATGATTTCTACAAGGTGTTCTGTAACTCAGAGGAATACTTCTCAGATCTGAACTTTGCTCATCTTTCTAGATGTCTTTCCTGGGCTCTAGAGATAGGCCAATTCCACTGATTAAGAAGTTCTGTTAGTATCAGCACTATTCAGAGTTTTGGCTGCTTTATCTCTGTCTCTCTTTCAGTCCCAGCTGAAATCAAGAAGTAGAAAGGCAAATTGAATGAGAGTGATTGTTATTAATTAAAAGAGAAAGTTAAAGAGTTATTCAAACTTTTTTTTGGTGTCTCAAAAAAACCCCTTTCAGGTATGTGATGTCTCAAGCTTCTTGAACAAGTGGATATCAATCCCTTCTTTATCTGAGTCCACTCAAGCATGCTACAGAGTTGATATGGGCCCCACGTAGCTTTATCAGAATCAGTTCTCCCAGAGTCTTAAACTACATAATTAAGCTCTTTTTAGGGACTGGAAAACTGCCACTAAATTTGAAATCTGTCATGGTAATTTCAAGGCTAAAGGAATTAAATTTAACAAGAGATATTATTCCTAATTATTACCCTATCTCCGGCCTTTTGCACTTGCCTAAATTCTTTAAAAGTTTTGTTCCTTTCATAGCCACCTGATCATCAGAATTTTAATTAAGGCTAATCAGGATGTCTGAACCGTGACTGCCCATAGATTACTCTCTTTGGCTTAATAGTAGGTGTCCATCTCAAAGCCTCATTGTGTTTGTTACTTGGGGTGACACAGCTGTCATGGTTTCCAGTTTTGATATAGCTTTCTTTTCCTTAAATTAGCTGAATTGAATGAACTGAACTTAATTTGTAATTTCAGGGTAGATTGCCATTTTTTTCTGTATCATGGCAGTTTTGCAACTGGCTACAGCCTTTTTGGAGCATTGACTGTTGCCACAGACACCATATTTAGATGGAGGGCCTGATTTTTATCCCAGGGAAGTATAGATGAACTGCTTATACTGGCTACTTTTTTTGTTAGTAATTTAGGTTATTGACTCCAGAAAATATCTTCATTGATTCCCTATAATTGCTGGTGTCAAGTTTTTCAGTGGTATTTAATAAACCCCTCTGAAGTTCTTCTTAATAGTATGAGTATTATTACAAAGAATAAATTCACATGTGTGAAGAAGAGAGTGGGATCTATGCATCTGTGCTTCAAGGGGTGAATGTCCATTAAAGAACAGTGGTTGCACATCCCAGCTCTCTCAATGAATAGGAAAGGTTGGATGGGACAGAATTGTCACCACCTTATTCCCATTTATGATGTTGTTGCCTGTCCTTCGTTTTCCCATGGCAAACATTTTGCTTTAGAGCCATTTCTTTATTTCATCTCCAGTGAATGATGCCATTTACAGAGGAACATGGGGACAGCTGTACTGGTTCTGATGATGTTCCCATTACCTGGCTGTATCTGGGATCAACCAGGAACAGGCAAAGACATCTTAGCAAATACTGGTACATTCCTAACATATTCTCCTAGCTCCTGGGAGTCAAGACCAGTGACTTTCAGAGCTGGAAACACACTGCACCTTAGGTCTTCAACAGCCTAAAATACATTTTCTTGCCCGAACTTTTCCAGAGGGGTTGTTGGGAGACATTTGACCATGCGAAGTGTTGATTCCTAAAGATTTTTGAAGGCAGCATTGGAAATGGGAGTGTTTTTGTGAAAGAGGGGCGTGTTGGGACAGTGTGTGCTGCAGGGTGGGGGGTCGCTGTGCCACTTCCTGGGTGTGATTCTCCAGGGGTTGCAATGAGCAGCTCGGCGCTGTGGCTGCTCTTTGTAAGTGATACTCAGGGAGACACAAAACTTATCACCAGCACGATATATGATCCGAAGTTGAACAAGAAAGCAATTATGGTACCAGATTGCCATTAGCAGGTAGAAAAAAAACAAGCCCAAGGTTTCTTCTGCATCTCAGCTTGTGGGCTGACATTCAGATAAGATGAAAACATCATAACTTCCAGTGATTAACTGTGAAACATTGGAAATGAGTGTTCACAAGTGAATTTGTCCTCAAATACAGCCTTAAATACTTTCATCTAGGCACTTCTTTTTGAATAGCACAGCCTTCTGTGACACCATGGAGCATTTTTATGTGCAGACTTAATTGAAACAGTCTTATTTATAGCTGTGAATATTCATTCTTCCTAAAGGTGATTCCGAGGGAGGCTAATAAATGTTCTCACTTTCCTTTGCATTAGCTAACGATCTGGAAAACAAATATACTGCCATTCCCTGGGAACCCAATCTTGCTGTGCTGGACTATACTGGATGAAAGTTGTATTTCACCTTCCATTTATTAATTATTATTCACATCTCTCCAGTGCCTGAAGTCCCTGCCGTGAAGCATCAGGCACAGCCCCAGTGTCCGTGTCCCAGAGCTGGGAGTTTAACTCTGAGGCAGGAGACGACAGATGGAGCCAGAGAGACAAAGAAGTATAAGGAGATAATTAGACTGAATCCATCAATGCAACTGGCCATGGTCTTTTGTGCACTGCCTTGGTGGCAAAGGATTTTGGCTGAGGAGAGTTAAAGGGGAGTCCTGTGAGATGCGTGTGACAGAATCTGCCAAAATATTACCTTTGATTCCAAGAAAGATAACTTTAATCAGCTAGTTATTTTTATCACTGATCAATAATTGTTCTTTACAGTTGTCAGTTTATCCATGATTTTTCAGGCTGAAGCTTGGCTTATCCCATGCCAAAGGAGACATCAACCCTTCGTGCAGCTGTAACTCAAAGTGGAGCTGCAGCTTTACCCAGGATGAGGTATCACAGCATGGAAATATGAACTCTCCAAAGCTGCAAGCTGACTGTGCCTTTTTGTGTAAATTTTTGCTTCTGCAGTGGTGATGTGTCACCGTTTAAATTGCCAGAAACAACCAGGACACAGGGCAGTATCCTTTAGCTCAGTTCTTTTACATAACTGAATGCAACATTGTGCTGCAGTGAGGGATTTGGGGAATCTGAGCCTGTCCCTGGCACTTACTGCCTCCTTTCTCAGCCAAGGAGAGAGGAGTGATACTGGCATAGGGAGTTGATGAATTCTGAGATTTCATGGACCAGTGCTCCCGTGAGCTGCCTGAAGTCTTAAACTGTGTTGCTTGGAAAAGTTCTGCACTGGGGCTACTCTTGCATGGGGGTCCTGCTTAGGGGGGCCCCTGGGTAAAATGAGTAATAAACAATGAAAAATTATCTCAGTCAGCACTCTCCTCTAATGACTCTTGGCAAGTGATTTCAGTCTGCCTCATAGACGTGTACGGAACCCAGCCTCCATTCTCAACAGAAGCCTTTTAATAATAAATGGTTTTAAACCAGGAAAAGTGTAATGCAATGAAATTCAGAGCCTAATGCTGGGAAATAGCTGTTGGCTTCCAAGATTTTTCAGGTACCCAATGCTGCTCTTCTCTGAAAACAAGAGGTGCAGGGCTTTCATCTGATAGATGTCATTTTGTGCCTGTGGTGAACTGTGCCCAGGTAATTTGGCTGAGACCATCTTTAGGGAGCACCAAAATGTTCTGCTTCTGCTTCAGACCAGAGAGCTCATCTGCAAATCAGGCCGGTGTGAAGACTCAGTGGAGCTCAGTGCACGGGAGAGCTGCCATTCCTGACCGGTCCTGAGCAATGGCCAGGGTGTCACAGGTACTGATAGACCCCAGCAATGTCAATTTTGGAGATTATATCAAGCTCTGGCAGAAGCAACTTTGGAAAGTCACGAACAGACCAGCAGTGGAACGAAAAGCCTCTGAACAGTAAATCCAACCTTGCTTACACCTTCTCTAATTCTTCTCTCTCCTTCCAAAAGTGCCTCCCTCTGCAAGCTTTTGCAATTACCTCTCATTAGGCATTGACAATGCAGGACGAGAAAGCATAAACTGGAAGCATGAATCATATCCCAATCCAGCCTCTCTCCTCTGCTAGTAAAAAAGCATCTGCTTCTCAGCTACTGCTCTGCATTAAGTCTGAGAAGGAAGGCAGTGGAGGGAAAGTTGAACCATACAGACTTTTACAGTGAAGTGGTTCCTGTTTTCCTTTAAACAAGAGAATAATAAAATAGAAAATTTTCTTCTTAGAACTGTCTTCATCTTGTTCCAGGTGGAACTGGCCTAAGCCAGTTCTCCATACCCAAATGCGTGGAAGGAAGTTTGGTTTCTGGTGATGTGTCTGTACATCTGGGGGTAACTCTGCAGCTCAGGTCCAGACTGTGTGTGCTCGAGCAATCCTTATGTAATAATTTGCATTTTACAGCTGAGCAAATAGCAGTGCCCTGACAGAGCTTGTGGAAAGGGTTGTACGAGACCATTGCAGTAAAGGGAACTTGTGTTTGTGACCTGCAAAATCCTTCTAGCCCTAAATTCCTGGGCTCAGAATCTCAAAAAGAGCATTAGTATTTTTTGAGGGCTTCCAGCACCATGATGATGGAATAAGTCAATGGAATGAAAGGACTTCTTTAAACAGACAGTAAGGATCTAAGAATCCAAACAGAATCAGCTCCAAATATTCAGTCCTTTCCAGGAATCAGTGGAGGCTCTGTGGGTTAGGATTAGATTGTTGTAATGCTCAGCTGACAGCATAAAGCCAGCACTTGTGAGAATACGCAGAGAACTTTCAAAATCGCAAGAAAAACACCAGTCAGTGATGATATCCTAGAGAGAAATAAAGTAACCCAGGTAGGCTGAGGGCATAGTGGAATAATCCAAATTATTTGTTTTGGAAAAAAAAATTTAAATTGTTCTGCTGTGGTGTTTGGTAGAAGCTTCCTGTAGCGTACGAAAGTCATAGATTTTTCTGCTTAAGATCCTTACAAGTACGACCTGATAAGTTCTGAAACTCCAGTTTGCAGAAAGTTTAAACAAGTCAAATCTATTCCACAGAAAGAATCAGATACCAGTGAAAACAAATGGGTAGTATCAAAACACAGATTAAATATTGATGGCTGCCCAAATTCTACGTGGTAGTAGAACAACCTTTGGTGCTCAGAACAGCAACAAGGCCACTTAGAAACAACTCAGCAAAAAACTCAGTGAAGATTTGTTGCATGGCAAATACTTTAAAACGTGCAAGCTGATGCACCAGTTACGTTATTGCACATTTTCAGGGCAGAAACAAAAGCAAGGCAGTTGACTGTGCGCTCTTGAAACTCTATTTCTTTCCTCTTGTGTCCCTACCAATGTACTGTAGAATAAGAATCTCTCAGTTGAGTGAGTGCTAAAAAGGAGCCTCTGGAAAATGCGTTGCAATTCAATGCATTATGAATTCCAAAGTCTGACAAGAGCTGCAGCCAGTGGTGTGTTGGGAACTGCCTGGGAAGAAGGTAATGAATGCAAAAATCGTTGTCCCTGTCTCTCTGGTGAGGCAAGCTGAGGTCCTGATGTGACTACGACAAAGGGCATTTGACCATAATAAGTAACAAAACTCAAACACAAATTCTGGGGTATAATTAGCACCGTCTTGTGAAAGTGTCCTCACTGCTCCCCACGGGCAAAAAAAGTCCCTTTCTTCCCAGAGTGACACAAACAGGCAAATTAAAGAACCCAGGGCTTGGGACAGCATTTTTTCCTCTCTGATTCTTCTCCTATGCTGAAAAATATATGGAAGTGAAAGTAAATTGAAAAGTACATTTTCTGAGTATAGAAAGTCCAGTCCTGTCCTGGTGCTCTCCAGTTGTGTCACCACTGGCCACAAAACCCAGCTGCTCTTAAGGAAGTGAAGCTGTGGTATCTTCTCCACAGGGTTTTTCTCTTTGCAGGAAAACTTCCCTTGGACTCTGTCTGTCTTTGGGTCAGACCTTCCTGGAGGCCCCAAAGGCTCTTGGAGGCTTGGAAAGGAAATAAGAACAGGAATGAGCCTTTCCCATTTCACAAGTGACAGAAGAGTCCTTTGGTAATGGCTGGGTAATAACAAGCAGAACAGCTCAGATTAGGAGCCCACAAATCCCCTCGACTGACACAACTCAGGCCAGCAGTGACAGATAATGAAAGTTATTTGAAATAACAGCCCTTATTTTAGAAGTTAATGCTTGTCTTCATCTCCTTTAAGTTCTTTCGGTGAAAACTATAAATGCTCCATCCTTCCCGGAGCCTTTCCATGCCTGCTGCATGGAGTGTATAATATGCTGATATTTAAGACAATTTTTTTCAATTTTATACTTGAAAGGCTGAGACCTCAGCTCTAATCAGCTAATGCCTGATGCTTCTGGAGGAGAGACCGAGCAATGAGCTCTGAGATGAGACACTTTCTGGAAAGCTTTCTGGATGTTTGGGTACTGGAGTACTGGCACAGATTGCCCAGGGAGATTTTTTTAGGAAATAGCCTGAGAAATTTTTGTTGGGGTAGTTTTGCTGGAGTTGCCTCTGCTGTGGTCAGCTGCTGGACTAAGGAACCTCTGAGGAGGTCCAACCTCCTTTCCATCCTTTACCTTTACTTTCTTGCCTTGGTCATGGTGGTTTAGCGTTTTCTGCTTCCAATCCCTGCCAGTTTTTAGAAAATAGTAGCTAATCCCTCGGTGTCTTTGGGACACCCCCTTGCTTCACACATGGTCCTGCAGCCCTTCAGACCAGGCAGGCACATGGATCATCCTTCCCCAGAGAAGAACCTGTCCTCTTCACGACTGAGAGGGAACAGTGTAAGCTGAGGGGGTGAAACAAATCACGTGTTTCTCTCTATTTAAAAACCTGTACAGGAACTCCCATGCTATTTTATTAAGAGATAAAAGCCTGATACTATCACCTGTCATGGGAAAAGAGGAGGAGGGCTGGAACCTGATCTCCTGGGAAACACAAAGCGAGAACCTGCACCGTGTGAGCTGTTAGGTGGATCCAACAGAGTAAGTTTATTTCCTTTTTCATGAATATCAAGGGATAGCTAAGTAAGCCCCCTAATGAGATCCCTGCTGTAGGGCAGCTGTTTCCAGATCTTTAAGAGTTACTGATTTCAGCCTTAAGTTGTATTGAAGCTTCTCTTAAAGCAGAGATTTCTGCTTCTGCAAGTGCTACAGAAACTTGCCTCAGGCAGGTGCTCTCTCTTCCAGTCCTCAGCAACTGCCGTAGCTTGCTGCAGCTCCCTCACCTGAAGTGTGAAAGGACAAAATTTCTCTGGCTGCAGAACATCCATCCACAAGAAAGGGAGCTTAATATTCACCGAGTGCCATCCATCAACTCAGAAGTTCCCACTTTCAGATATGAATTGATTTATTCCTTTCATTGTCCAGGACAAGCGTGGCAGACACCTTGCTCTTTCTAAGCTGCACAGCCCGTCCGGGAGGCACTGACAAGCTAACAGGGTTTATTTATCACCTTCCCTTATTAGATAAGCTTCAGCCAGTTGGGAAGATGTCCTGGGAATGGAGTGAGGTGGGAACCCACAGGAACCACGTGCCCTTGACTTGAGACACATTTGCAGGGATAAGGAAGGAAGAAGCTTCCCATGGACACGCTGGCACAGCAGAGATGTGGAAACTTTTGTATCACCAGCACAAGAGAAAAGGTTTCCTTTGCTATCTGGTTCCTACCTATACTCGTGTGAAGGAAGAGGACAAACCCCAAATGTCCGCAGCAAAACAGTCAAGGATGAGATCACTATTTAAAAAGATCAAGAAAAAAACCCAGTAATGACAGCCAGTGCTGTTGGGGATAAGTGGTGGTTGAAATGGGGTTTTTTCTCCACAAGCACCTGAGGAGTGTTAATTTGCTGCAAAGCATTTTCTCCTGAACGCTCAAGATACTTTGGAATGCTGTCGGGAACGCAGCCAATTCCCACCTCCAGCTCCCCCCTGCCTTGTCCTTTCCCTGTGGGCTGTCCTTCCAGCAAAGAAATGCAAAGGGAGGGGAAGCTGCTCCTGCTGCCTCTGAAGGTCACAGACACGAGGGGGTTCATGCTGGCTCCCTGGGACAGTCAGCATCTCCTGCTTACTGCACCTCTTGACAAAATACACATGTGTTTGTCAGCACTTCCGGAGAATTATGTTAACATTTGCACGTTCTACCAGACTGATCAAGAATCAAACACTCAGCAGGTGGAAGAACAAATGAGAGCAGACAGAAAAAATTGACTCAGAGACCTGAAAACAGTGACTCTTTCCTTTGACATTCTTTCAGGCAGAGTGTGGCTCGTATTAGTGTCTCTCTGAGGCTGGACTGATATGGATGGATGGGCTTTAAACCAGCAAAATGGAAGAAGCTTTAAACTAGCTTCAGAGCTTGTATGGCCAGCTTGTACATCACTCAGACAGCAGCCCTACTCCTGTTTTGGAGGAGGATGCACATGGTGATGAGAAAACCATGGGTACCGTAAGTCTCTAGCAGCTTTTACAAACCAAAGCCATTTAATGGTTGTTTCACTTTGTTCCGGTGGTACATTTGGCCTTTGGCCCATGCCAGAATCAGAAGGGGTGGGAAATGTCTTTGTCTCTCTTTGCCTTCCTCCAACAGCTGCACTGGACGCCTCTCTCCTCTTAGATCCGATTTCCTCGGTGCTATTTCTGGTTTAAAAGCAGTGAGGTCATTGAAGTTGCACTGATTGCGAAAGCGAGGAGAATGAGGTCTGTTCTTCTGTTAGGCAGAGCGTAGCCCCGAACCGGAGCGAGCGCGTTGCCGCGAGCCCGCCGGCGAGCGCGAGGCGCGGCGGTCCGGAAGCACCTGGGGAGGGATGCGCTCGCTGAGGTGTGAAACGCCCCGGCCGCCGCTCCCGCGGTGCCTCGCGGCTCCGAGGGCAAACAAGCGGCATCTGCGCAGCACGCAGCGCGAGGGGCCGCGCTTCGGGAGGACGGCTGCGGAGCGAGCCCCCGCTGCTCTCGCGTCAGCTGCGGTTTTTTTGTCTCTGTGCCCTCGGGAAGGTTTCAGCACGCAGTTGTTTTTTTTTTCCCCCCTCACCCGAGTAAATCTCGCCCTGCGAGAGACGCGGTTTTGGTTGCTGTAAACCAAGGTGGTGCTGTAAACCAAGGAAACATTAAGGGGTTTGCCGGGTCCTGCGAACTGGCAACTCCGGTGAGCTTCTTTACTACTTAAAAGCAGAATTGATGGCATAGTAGCGAGGCTGAGATCATGAAGGAGCAATTTCTCTTGCGCAGACCCATCTGGGGTAGTTAGATGACCTGCTCTGTGAGCTGTAATTTAAAAACAGTGGGATAGACAGCTAAACATACCACTAAACCTTAAAAGAATTTCTAGGATCCTCCCAAAGCCCCCCAGCACACATTAAAAAGCCCCACTGCTCGTGGATTTCTGGATGTACAGTTCTGGCACTCGGAGCTTTCCCTGTGCAGTCAGCAGATGTTTTTTGTTGTTTGCAGCCTGCATTCATCTGTCTCTACTCCGTTCTGCTCATCTATAATCAAGTTCTGGAGCTACAAATGTGTTATTTGACAACCCCCAGCCTTATGTTCATATTATATCCCATTAATCCTGGACATGCTCTAGGGGGGTTCTATTTCTGGAACAGTGGAGAGAGGGTTAATGGCTGCTGCACACACAGATTTAATACAAACATTTTGTGTTAAAGCTGGGCAAAATCACATCACTCAAGGTGCTATTGGCAGCAGTCAGCTATGGTCATAAGCAGCATATTGACCTGCCAGACTGTCTAGCAATCCATAACGTTTGATTATCCATTTCTTGAAATAACTATTAATTGTTCATTAGCCCCTTATAAAATATTTATATACTCATGTTTCATATAAAGCATGACTGTAATGATAATGTATTTGACCTTTAAGTACAATCAATCACAAAAATCAGTAAGAAACAAGTTTTTGGAGCATTCACACCACTTTGGCTGAAAGGCTCGAAAATCTGCACCTAGTCCCAGATTCATTTGGATGGGGGAGACTTTCTCTGTCTAAACACTGTGTCTTGCTAAGGAGAACTTGTCCACTGTTCTCCTGTGCTCCCTTTCCTGATAGAGGAGACACCGTGGCACAATCAGAGCAAAATAGACTGAACCCCTCGATTTCAGACCCAGAATCAGGATGGGTCGAATCACTCTCTGCCTCTGGGATGGGCAAGCTGGAGGACTCCAGAGAGCTGGGGTGAAGTGAGAGCATGCCCACCCTTCCTGGCTCTGAAGGCTGCTCTGATCCAGCAAAACACTTGAGGATATGCTTAAAGTGAAGAGTTGGACAGAGCTGTAGCATTTAGCCAGGACAAGGGAGGCACACAACTCTGTGAGGGGAGAATTGTGAAGGGAACAGTGTGGTTTGAAGGGCATCTAAGTGCACAGAGAGCCTGAGGGTATTTAGGTGTCCACACACGGAGTGAGGAGCTTAGATACCAGTGTAGTACACTCTTTTTCACATCAAGAGGTCAGAGGAACCTTGGAAATTTCAGCAGGACATTCAATTGTGAGGCACATTTGTTGAAAGATCTTTTATCTTTGACTGCAGTAACTTTCTCTCTGGCTCTTAGGACTAATAACAGCAAAGCTAGATAATGCTTTTGAAAATACTTTGTACAGCTTCCAAGCTGGGCACTGCACTCTTTCTGGTGCGTTTTCACTCCTTCTTCATCTGCATGTCCTACCTCATCAGGCAGCAATGTGTCACAGGATTACACATCATGAATTAAGCCTCATAACAAGCTGTTCTGAGCTGCAAAATTACAAGAAATATATTTTGGCAAATCGTATGAGAAGCAGAGGAGAATAGCAGATGTTTCCAACAGGCAAACATTTCCAGTTTGGCCATGAGTCTGTACTCTGGACCAGTCTCCAGATAACATCCTCCAGCATCGTGCCAAGGGGAACAATGGCTTTTTTGATCCCAGTGCCATCCTGGTATCTGAAAACTCTGGAAGAGCTGACTCAGATTCCTTCCAACGTCATCTTCATCCAAAGACACCCAAGAATTTCTTTATTCTCTGTCCCCGGCTCTCCATGGCTATAATCCAACACCTGCATTTGAGCCACTGGAGGCAAAGATCCAAAATATTCACGAGGGGAACGGAGTGGTGAGAAGGGGAAAGGCAATCTGCCGTGAGATGAGGTGGGTAATTCCCTGCCCACGCCTGAGCAAACACACAGACGCCGTGGCAGGGAGCCTGACAGATGGTTAGAGCAGAGCAGTGGGCTTCTCTTCACCCAGACACGGCTGCCCCCAGTTTCATCTGGGCGGAAAGATGTAACGTGGTTATCACTTCTCTGCTCCTCCGCTTAATGGGGCCCGAGCCGAGTGGATGGAGGTTCACGTGGGGTGCCCCGAAACCAGGCAGGGTCCTCCTGCTTCTGTCTCTACATCCAAAAACGCCAGCCCGTGTGTCCATCCTGAGCAAGTTGCTGTTTCCAGCCCACCATCCCTTTTGCTGTTGGCACCACGAGCCCACTGCTCAGGCCAAGGACAGCTCAGGTGCCAAGGACACAGCTGCTGTGCCTGGGCATGGCACCGCTGCCTGATTGTGGCCTGGCCTGGGCAGTAACAAAGCTTATGTTCCCTTCAGGGATGCCTTTGCTGGCCTTGGATGCTGTCCCGCCAGGGGATGCCACAGCTCCTTCGTCCAAGGGTAGGAGAGCACCTGCCACCAGCCCAGCCTCCGAGCAGGGAGGCAGCACTGGGGATGGATGGAGAAGAGGGCTGAATTTGTCCCCTTTTCTTCATAAATCTACACGTGTGCAAGCTCAGGCAGCCCCCTGGGGCAGAGGCAGGCAGCCCTGCAGCACTGCTCTGAGCCATGCTCCGCAGGCAGAAAATAGTTTGAACGCTTTCCTTTTGCTCATTTGCTCTTTTGTTTCATCGAGCCATCAGTGCAGGCAGCCGACCTCCGATGGCGCCTTTCACATGATTTCCCTCGCCACTTCCACAAACATGAGCTTATCCCTCCTAGAGAGGTGAACCGGGGATAAGTTTAATATAAAAAGAGAGAGGCGAGGTAATCAAACACCTGCTCCCACTAAAACAAAGCCTTTTCCTCTTCACAGGCTGTTGAGCACTGATGAGGGAAGGTGAAGGCGCACAACATCCCTAACCCAGCACAAGGTCCAGCCTTCAGAGTGGGCAAATCTGGGTTGTAAAAGCAGAAACCTGAACCACACTGTACGCTCTCATCTCAGCTGCTCTGCCCAGGTCAGAGAAGGTTTTGCAAATATTTCCAGTTGAAAACTGCAGGTGCTTTCCCTGCCACCTGTTCCTATCATCAGAGGGGAAAGCACAAGAGTCAAGTGGATAAACTTAAGAAAAATTGCCTTTGCTATTCTTGTTGGAGAGCCTCTGGGGCTGATTTACCCAGGCATTGAGCCTCCAAATGTCTCACTGTCTCAGGCCAGAAGTATTGCCACTCTTCTCCTCCCCTCTCTCTCTCTTGCTGCCCACATAACACGTATCCGTGACTCCCCAGCACTGCCCCAGTTGCAGCTGGGGGAGCCCAGCTTTCAGACAAACCCATGGGATGGGCATTTCTTGCTTCCCTGAAGGACTTGCCTCAGGTTTCCAGACCTTCACAAGCAGCTAACCTGTGGCTTCTGGTGATTTGGAATTTCTTGGAGAACAATGTTCTACAGTGTGTGTTTTTTCCCCTCTCTGCTGAAGGGAAAAAAAAGGACACGGCCAGAGGGAAAAAAACAAAATCCACCACCAAAAGCCAGGGGGATTTCTACACCCCAACTTTGCCACCTTTCACGTAGCAATGACATTATGGAAGCAGCTAAATAGTCTGGCTGACCCTAATACTCCCTCAGGTGCCCTTTGCCTGCCTGGTGAAAGGCAGCAAAGCCCTCACAAGTGTCAGAATATCCTCAGTCAGGTTTCTGGTTGCCCACCAGTTTGAGATAGTTTCTCATTGCCTCTAATGGCTGATGTGCAGTAACGGGAGGGAGCTGCAGATGATGCCCATCAGCAGGCAGTCAGGCATCCCGTATTTCTCTTCCAGCACAATTCTCCGTGCAGGATGGTAATTTTCTCTGGCCGGGGCCGCGAGCCCCCTGGTCCTTTGGCTGTTGCCTTCATCAAGTCTGCAGCTTTAAAGAACAACTTTCTGCACACCAGACAACTGTTAGGACCCAGTGTCAGGGAAATAAGCATATCTTTATCATGTGGAGTCAGTGGCATCAGCCCTAGAGAGCTCTTTCCTGGAGCAGATGCCTAAAAAACCCCATCTGATGCTGACTGCTCTGCAAGGCTCGGGATGCAGAGGCAGATATTTCAGACAAGCAGCCCAAAGCAAATCTGTACAAGTCTCTGTAGACTGCACTAATGCTTGAATTGTAACCAGAAGGAAACAGGCTGCCAGGATCTAGCAGGGCCCAGGGATGTTACACACAGTGATGTTTTATGTACTCACCTGCACGGAGAGCACTGCGCGGCACCCGGGGCACCGCTCTCCTCCCAGCCCGTGTTTCATTGCAGGGCTGCCATTTCCCAGTGTGTAAAAATAGGATGTGCTGGCACAGCTTAACTGGTGCTAAGAGCACCGTGGAGAGGCACAGATCTAGCTGCAAGGGAAAGGAGGAAACAGAGGAGTTCTCCTGAGCAAAGGGCAATATCCAGCAAGTGCTGAACTGACAACCCCTGCTGCTGAAACCAAAGTGCCCTGGCAAAAGCCACCACCACACACGTATACACAGCAACCAGCAGCTCTGAAGAGGACAGCACATCTCAAATGCACTCAGCAAATAAAGCCCCAGCTGTGTGTTGCGCTGCAGACAGGATAATCCTGCTGGTTTTGCCCGTCTGAGGAAAGTCAGGTTTGGATTTGGAAGGCAGCTTTCCCATGGGTTCCCACCTTGTCGATTCTAAGGCAAATGGCAACACACTGGGGCAGGGATCGCAGCTCCCTAGAGGCCGGGATGGTTTGAGATAACTGAGAGGGAGGTTGGCAGGGCTGGAGCCTGAATGCACCATGGGTTTGCTCTGCTGCAGAGTGGTGCAGAGCTCAGTGCTGCCCAAGACACCCAGCTTTCACCAGTGGTACCTCCCACACAAGGTGTGCTCCTGGTGGCCTTTTTGTTTGACTTTGGGGCTGGTCTCTCTGACCTTGTGGTGGTGGTGTTCGGGGAACAGAGACCTTCTGCTCTCCGTGGGTGCCCTGATGGAATAAAACTGTGTGTGGCTGGAGGAAAAGGAGATAAAGAGAAAATTGATTGGAGGTGATTTTGGAGACTTGTTCGCCAGGATTTAATATGTTTTGGATAATCGACAGCTGGCCTTCCATAGGCAGAATTTTGTCTCAGTTCTTTTTATTTCCTCAGGTGATATTTGCCTCTGCTTTTTAAACAAAATACAGTCAGACCCAGACCATCACAGTGCAAACTGATTGACTGCTTTCAGACGGCTCTCCGAGCCTCCTAAACATGTTAAATCGCCCTCTTCCTGGTGAAGAAGGATGCAGGTCTGCCAGGAAGCATTAATGAAAACATGAACATTCACAAAAGCTGCTCAGTATTTCTGGGCTGAAATTACCCACAGCAATGTTTTTTCTAATTCTGTTTTTAATTTCTGGTAGCGGGCACAAGAGTCACTCTTCCAGCTGCATAGATAGCTTTAGTTGCTGTCTAACGTGGTAACAGGTTTTCTTTCCAACACCATCTTGTCAATAATAAATATCAAGTTTGTAATGAAAAGGATCATATTTATGCTTCAGAGTAAAACATCGTGGGGTGTTTTGCATGTGAAGCCAAATCTCACGTACAAATAGTAAGGAATAAAAAGACAGAGTTTAGTTAAGATGTTTAAGCTAAGGGAGTGATGGAGAGGGTTTTTTTGGCTGGAAAGAAGTATGCGTGGAATATCTAAAATTTCCCAAGACTAGTAAGTAGGAGATAATTTTCCTCCCTTTTTCTTCCACGGTATTCAAATCCCTGCAACTGGACAGGAAAGGGGACTTTGAGAGGCCAGTGAACAACAAACCCCAAAAATCCCTGGACCTGCTGGACCTGCTATAAATGTGATGAACTTGTAGATGAGAGATCCAGACATGAAGCATTTTGCTATCAGCCTGGGGAATTCAGTCAGACACAGTCCAGCAAGCTCATCCATAGCTGCTCTGCACTCCCCAGCACTATTCTCATTTCTCATCCAAAACACAGGAGATTGAGGCTGCAACAAAATCTCAGCATCACAGAAGCAACTTGCCAGGTACATGGTCAGTGATTCTCTGGTATATAGATACTTACTGCTTTAGAGGCTTTTTTCTACTGCCAAAAGTCCTCGGCAGCTGCACATGCTGGATTTATCAGGCTTTATGAGATATGGCACCACAGAAATTGCTCTGAGACCGCCAGACTATTTACTACCACTCTACCAGAATAATTCATATGCTTATTCCCCATCCTGAATACACCCAAAACTAAACTTCCCAGTGAAGTTGCACTGATTTAAAGCTGACCATAAATCTGTTGACCCTTGGTAAACCATGCCTGTGCTTTTTCTTTTTTCTTTCTTCATTTTATATCTGTTTGGTGCTGAGAAAAAGAAAGCAATTTTCCAACCATATGCCCCAAGCAAATCTACAGATCCTTTGCACTGTGCTCTCCACTCTTTTTCCTGTTCCTCATTTGTTTTTATCTCCCAGAATTTTCAGCAGTCCCTCCTGTTCTTCCTGAAATTTTCTCCCTCCTAGCCTCTTGCATAGGGAAAGCCAAGGATGGAAATATGCTGGGTTTACTTGTCCCCCTCTAAGCGGGGAGAGCAAACAAAATAAAGCCAAGTCCTGATGTGTGCTGTATATCAAAGCTTTTCACCACTGCCCTTGATTCATTCAGAGCTCTGCAGCAGGAGGCAACCTGCACTGCTAGCAGATAACTGACGGTTTTATTACTGAGCTGCTATTTTTCCCCTTTGGCAAATAGGGTTAATTTGGGGGGGGGGGGGGAAGGGGAGAGCAGGGAGAGGGAATTTTTCTCTAGCCTGATGATGGTTAGATTTTGGAAAGCTTCCCTACTTGGGACAGCCTGAGTCATTTTAAAGCTTGTTTTCAGCCACCACTGTTTTCCCATTAAGATTTTATGTAGTTCATTTCCATGAATATGAGCCTGTGTCATCCAGTGCTTCTCCGTCCCTTCCTCCCTTCCAGACTCTTGGCCACTATATTCACTTTGGACAAGAAAAGGAATAGGTCTTTGGCAAACAGAGTTCACAGAAATCTCTACGTTCATTTTACTGGTTTATTGCAATGGAAAAGAGATGTTCACACTGTGCATGCATTAATGTATTCTGATTAGCCTTGAACAGTGGTAGGAGGAGATAAGATAAGCCCTCAACATCTTTCAGGAGTAAACAGCAAAGTGTTAAATTGGTTTAACAGCTTTTGGATGAGTTTAAATGAGGCGTCTTTTTTTCTTTAAATGACATATTAAGAAAAAAATTAGCCCTTTGGTCCTTTAATGACACATTCACTTATGTCACTTAATGTTGCATGCTTCTTCTTTTACAGCCTTTGCTGTGCAAAGTGCTGGCAACGTTGTGATCCAAAGGAAAGAACTACCTCCTTAGCTATTCTGATGATTAGCTGATTTTAAAAGTGCAGATCTTCTTCATGAAACTCTCAGCTGGATACAGCATCAACAGCAGTCTTTTGTGCAGCTCCTCCAGGCTTAGCGATAATAATGAATTTGGATGGGCCAGACCAAAGTAGTTTTTCCCAAACTATAGCATCTCTGTATGGAAAATGGGCCTGATTAAAATACTTCATCCCACCCTCCACGTGTTTCCTCCTCAGCTTCGAACATTCTCTGCAGGCAGCAGATAAAAGGATTTTGTCCCCTTTGTCAACATCACGCAGTTATCGGTCTCCATTCTGCCGGAATGTGCCCTGCGCTCCGGGGCCAGGCGAGCAGTCCTGCACTGCTGGCAAACATGGGGAGGCGTCTGACAAGGTCAGAAGAGCAGGTTGGAGGCAGGACTTGTCCTTCATTGTGGCTCTTCCCTTGGGAGAGTCCTGTGAGACCTGTTGGGAAAGGGCTGGTGGGTGGCAGCTCCGGCACTGACTCTGCTCCTGGCACGGCTGTGATCCCAGGAACACACATGCCGGGTCCTGCAATAAAAAAAAGAAACCCCCAAACCCCGCAGACTAATTAGGTTAGAAATGTTGTCCCCTGTGTGAGGGAGTATTTGCTGGGTGCTGAGGACTGCCAAGGTTACAAAATCCAGATCTCCCACAGGGAGTTACACAGCCTGAACAAATTTCTTCTCCATCATACTTTTAACAAGAAAGTATCAGTTTGTATTTTTAAGGAATACTGAGGATAGGAGAAAGTAATCCCTTTTTTATTTTTTATTTATTTTGGGGTTAGACGTTTATAAAAAAGCTATTGGATAAATTGGATGAATAACTGTATCATCTCTATTTTTCCCTGTCTTTTTTAAAATGTCAATAAGGAGACGGGAGCTTTTCCCATGCCTTTTAGGAGATTATTTCACAGAGATTTTGTACTGTTTCTTAGCTCAGACTTTCCCTTCTGTCATTTTTATCGTGCTCTCCTTAGCATCACATTTTTGTACACACAAAATAATTCTTTTCTGTCTGCCTGAACACAGTAACCATAACGCTAGTCATTACTCAGTGAAGGTACATATATATAGTTCATCATCTTTTCTCATAAATCAGTCTTTTCAACCCCAAAATCATTTCAGCTGCTCTTTGAATTGTCTGCAATTTGGTTTTTTTTCTAGTAATGAGGTGGCCCAGAACTGAATGCTGTATTCGAGGCAGGCTGCCACCAAAGTAATCGGAACCTGGATGATTTCCATTATCTGCTGTTTGACACAAACCTTAGTGTGAATACGATGCAAGAAGAAGTCTGTTCTTGCAAATGTAATAGTGCTGAAAACATACATAATCTTTTATGGTCTGCATTTAATGCTGGGGCTCCCAGGCATCTGCATTTCCTGGACTGTCCTGTTTTTCAATCCTGAAGGTTTGCTCATTAAGGAAAAAAAGGGGGGAGATTTGGCCTTTCGATCCCTACTCCAGATGTCAGTGTCCAGGTAGCTGAGGACTGAAATGTGGAAGTTCTCATCAAAACTGTATACTTCTGGTACAGGTACAGCTGCAATTATTTTAGCAGCTTCTGAAATCCTTCCTCAGCTCCAGCTCATGTCAGGTCACTGTGCTCAAGCCAAGCTCTCGGCTTGAAGCATTTCCTGATCCATTTTTATGGTACAGCCGTCACATAAATACAGCACCAAGTTCTCCTTATGGGCATCTGGGGACTTGCTAGCCAGTCTAACAGCCCTGTTATTTTGATGTTAAATAGAGCAGTAAGAGTAGAGCAAAAACAAAAACCAAACCCCAAACAAAACAAGAAACCCCCACCACGCTGAAAATTATTTCCTTCATCCACGTGCTGGCTCGACAGCAACCGCTCCCCGTTCATCCCTGTTCCTCACATCAGTGATGGCAAAGAGCAAAAATCAATGGCAGGAAAGGAGGATCAATACAAACAGAAACGGCAAGTTTTGTTTTAAGAGATTTTGGCAGACGGGGTTTTAAAAAAATTCTGCCATCTGTGGTGTTTCTCTCCATCGACAGCATGCGCCGTGCGTAATGCCAGTCCCACATCAATAACATCTGCTGATGCCGCTTCCTGAGCCGTGCAATCAATCCTGCCCAGCAGGCCCCGGGGCAGCAAAGTGAGCTCGCAGGCTGCGCCTGCCATCTGCAGCCCTCGCCCGAAATCTGGCAGACCTCACCCAAAGCGCCCAGCGAGGCCACGGCTCGAGGCACGGGGCGATGGGCAGGACCAGCCGGAGCAGGGGTACCCTACAGTGGTGCCAGACCCCTCCATTCTCTTTATTCTGAGCTTGTCAGTCTCGGATGCGAGCAGCACTTTCCCACGAGCCCCTTTGCACACCTGTCCCCGGCTGGGACAAACCCCACGTGCCACCGTGGGGACGGTCACCTGGGGACCTCGGCACGGCACAGAGCAGAGCCCGGCTGTCAGTGTTCCCTGGGAATGCAGATGGGTGTTTTGGTTTGTCCATGAGATATGTGAGGACGTGTTTTCAGCACTCCCAGGGGTGACAAAGAAGGGATGCTTAGGGTGTAGGGAACACCCTAACGCTGTTCAGGGCACGCAGCCCTGCGATACCTCTTAGCTGTTCTCCCAAGGAGAAAGTGTGCATGAAATGGCTCTGAAGAAGTTTTGCCATGTTCTTTCCATGTGAAATCTCTTGAAATGTGCTGAGATTCGATGTACCACCCAACTGTCAGCCTCACCCAGCAGGAAATACCCATTTTCCTGCTAGAACATTCAGTTTGCATTGCTTGGGTCTGCGCTGGCCCCAGGCAGCACCGGGAGTGCTGGGAGTGCAGTGCCTGTCCCCAGCAGTCCCCAAACCCAGGCTCTCCAAATACATTTCTATAACGTTGCAATTATGGGTGAGTCCTTTGAATTTGATAGCAAAAGTCCCTGGGCAGTAGCAGAAAGGAGGTGGGACAGGGGCAGATGCATTTTCTCCTGGGGCTGGCTGGGTTTGCAGCCTTCAGCACACAGCCCTGAAAGCATCCATAAGGACTTGAGAAAGTAATGGGGATTGGAATAAGTCAAATTAAAGAAAAAGTGGCCAAAGCACACACATTTGATATAAAATCCTAATATATGGAGGAACTGGCTTCCCACTAATCTCATTTAATATCCTTTTCTGCAGAAACACTGCGCTGAGGTGTTGGGGGAGGATGAAACCATAAAGTCCTCAATTTGAATGGAACATTTCATCCAAATTAAAAAGAATTGCTTTTCCCCAGACTCTGAATGTGTTTGACAAATAGCATAATTTTATAAAAAAAGGTTTTCGGTTTTTTAGACCTGAAAATAGGGAGTTCACTTTGACATCTATTTTTAGCCAGATTGTGAGCATTTATTGCCTTTTCTCCATGTACAGATAAAACAAATGCTCCCCTCAGAGTTGTTTGCTTTCAATAGCACAGAGACAAGCAGTGGTTTTAATTAGAAGGTTTTCTATAGACAAGGACATTTCCCTGATACTTTTCCTGCATCAAGACTGAACAGAATGGGAAACTTGCTGCAAAAATTGCTGCGGGCTGTCCAAGGCAACAAATACAGCCCAAAATAAAGGGAAACCTGGCCAGTACCCGACCCAGAGCCCAAGCATCGCTGGTCTTAATTGGCACTGTCATAAATGGAAACCTCTGTCCATCCAGCACGAAATTCAGTGCTCACAATGTCACCGAGTCCCTCTGCCTATCTCTGGCAGCAGCATCACAGCAGTCGTGTCACCGCACAATCACCATTTTGGCACTTGCAGGAATCTGGAAAAATGAAGCAAAAAAGAGAAGGAGAATGACATGGTGAACATGGTTAGATAAAGTTTCATTTGTCAAAGAACTGTTGAGGAAAAAGGCTGATGTATTCCAGGCTGTTGTATAGAGTATTACAGAAGCAATCTATTTTTGTTCTGCTATTATGCCATGGAAAATTCATCTCTCTGCAACAGTAGAAGCGATAAAGGGAAAAATTGGCCCTTTTCCTGTAAATCGACTCCAGAACTTTAGTGCAGGTTGCTCTCCCTGCAGGTGAATGCCAGCCTGTGTATTCCCAAGGGAACAGCTGAAGCCAAGGTGCTCTTGAAGATCAAGTGCAAAACTCAATGACCTAGGACAAGAGAACAAGTATCAAAAATAATCAGCCTAAGATGACACCTGAACTGCAAAGTAAATCAAACACTTTGACGTTGGAAAAGTTCAAAAGGCTTTAGGAAAGATAGAATCACTTGCCAACCAGCTTCTTCTGTAGTCTTGGTTTTATTTTTCTTCAAGTACAAAGAAATATTTCCAGGAAGATGATACAAATTCAGTGTCATCACTTGGAACAAAAGAAGGCCAAAATTCTCCATCAGAGAGGACAATTTAAGCTCTAGGTGCCAGGGGGACATGCTGCCTTTGGTGACAACCAAGAGAAGAGCATCTGATGTGTTCCATATCAGAGGCACTGCCACGCACAGTGAGGGGCAGCTCCTTGTGGTTGTGCCTTTTAAGAATGGTCTTGAAATAATACAATGAAAAAGCAAGTACTTTGCATCGAAACTGTTTGTGCAGTCAAACCAGAATCCAGCCTGGTGCCACAAACAAAAAGAGAGGTTTGGAAAACGTAGGGTTTTTTCCCCCTTTTCCCCATTTTCTATCCCTGGCATGGTCCTAAGCCATAGACATGGATCCTGCAGTACCAGGCAGTGACTCAGGGCGGCCAAGATGCTTTATCCTGAAAGGTTTGTACAGATGCACCTTCTGTTGCCCAGCAGCTGCAAGATGCACACCCTGGGCTTCAGAGAGACACAAAGAACAGCTCTTGGCCAAGAAATGCAAGGACAGGTTCTCTTGTCTCATCCTGAGGACGCTTCTTCTAGCCCTAAGTAGGAGAGGAAGCCATCCTGGGAGGTCTGGGCTTCTTACGTCCACTGGGAGAGTCATTCCCAGCAGGGAGGGTCAGCAGCATCTGTGAGCCTGATGCTCTGGGGCTGTGGAGGATTAGGTGGCTCCAGGAATGCTCTGGGAAGCTCTAACAGCAAAAGCTCCGAAATCATAGGGAGAAAAAAAGAGAGTAGGAATATTCTGAAGAAAGAAGACAGAAAATAGAGAGGGTGAAGATTATGAAAATAAAGCAGCACAGGCTGCCTCTGTCCCTGCTCTCCTCTCTGGTGGGGCAGCAAGAAGGGGATGGGGGATGAGCATATGACAGCCAAGTGTGGCGAAGAGTGAGCTGTGGTCACTCTTGTGGCTGTGGGGACCTGCCACGTGTGTCCCCTGGGAGCTCTGAGCCACAGCCTCGAGGGTTTCACTGAACAAAGCAGGAGAAGCAGGGAAAGCAGCCAAGTAAGGAGAAGCATGAAGGAGGGAGCAAAGCTCTGAAGCAGCGAGCAGGGAGAAGACCCACTGGTCCCTGTCTGGCCTTGGCTCTTCCCCAGGCACCAGAAAAGCCACTGCCTCAGTCAGGCAAGGGTTACAGAGATGGGTCGTGGTGGGAATATCCCCAGTGGAAAAGGATGGTGCTGTTTACATGATTTATAGCGAGATAAGGTCATTTATAATAATGAATAATGAATTCCTACACATGTTAACTGGGGCACAAACATGACAGCCCTTAGAGCAGAGTGCCCAGGGATGGCACAGCCTTGAGTCCTGGATAGCTGTCTGGGAGCCCCATGATGATGGTGATGATGGTGATGGGCACAGCTCAGATGCAAGTCCCACATCCTGAGTCTGACAACAGGGAGAAACCTCCCCAGAGAACTGCAGCCCTTGGTCCCATGTGGGCTGATTATTCACTGAGTGTTGTGGGAATAAAAGGGAAAAGCAACCAAAAAAACAAAAAATGAGGGGTTTTGGAAGAGACAAAGGTTTTCATGTTCCCACCCTCCTGCTAACAACAGCCTGGGAGATGGTTTTAGGGAGAGCTGCTGGAGGCCGAGGCTCTTTCTTGAATCTCAGGAGATATTGCCAAATATTCTTCCGAGCTGACTGGGCTGTTGCATCCCAATTTGCATTGCAGGCATTTACACTTCTGCTCCCATGTTTTCCAGTTTCTGCTTGCACACATTGTGTGGAACGAAATCAGGCATTTTCAGCCACACTAATTTTAATCTAATTTCAGACAGCTTGGTAAGGTAAGGTCAGCATTCTGTCAATGACAAATTTAATGAAAACAAAGGTCCAGACACCAAAATGTTATGGAACTGGATAAGGCTTTTTGATTGCTGTCATTACAATTGATAGTTCTATTCAGTCACTTGAAATTTTATTGATTTTTTTTTCCCAAGCACTCCACCTTAAACTTATTTTTCATTTCAAGAAATCAATACTATGGATCCTTTGACACAAGGCATGCAGCATTCTGCCACAGTATGTATTTCATGATGGAAGGAGCTGGGATTTTATTTTTCTACTCACTTCCTTCATTGTAAAAATAAAATGGAAACTCTCAGTTACTTATAAAAATACAAATCTTAGGGAAACTTCCTGCCCTTGGTTCTCTGCACTAGATCACCTGTGCTGCTGTCTGCTGTGGAGATGTTTTTCCTGAAGCCCTGCTACTGGTGGAAGGCAGAGTTATGAATCTGTGATGAGGTTCGCCTAACAGCTTTGGTAAGTGGAAATTTTTTCTTCTTCTGTCTCCTTTTTGTCTTGTTTTTTATTCTCAGTTCTGCTTTCCTGGGCACAGGGGGAAAATATTTTGGCTTTTTTTTTTGTTTTGGTTTTGTTTTGTTTTTTTTTCAATTTCATCAACAGAATGAAAAAAACAGGTTCAGCATGGGCCAAGGCTCCAGGTTGTGTCTCTGCTGTGAAGGCAGATGAACTCTGGGGCAGTGCACACGATGGGTGAAAAACATGTGGGGTGGTGAAATGTTATCAGGGATCTGACTGTGTGAGACTGGGGGTGGAGACTGGCCCACTGGGGACACCAGTTTGGTGACTGTAGGGGTGAATTTGCACCCACTGCCTCTCCAAACCCACATTTTGAAGCCCAAATCCGGCACCCCTGGGTGGCCTTTCGACACCCACCCGGCCACACCGTGCCAGGAGCACGGACAGGTGACACCATGTGAGCTCAGGTGGCTCAGAGCCAGCAAAGTCTGGGGCTTTGGGCAAAGTGTGAGCAGCAGCAGAAGGTGCTGCCCTTCACCACCAGCCCTGAGGGGCTCTGATGATCACCCTCACTCTTTGCATTTGATGGAACATCCAGTTCCCAACTTTCACATCAATGTCTCCAGGAATTTTTCCCAGTAAATGTATAAATTTCAAAGTCTTATCCGTGCTTGAATAATGCCCACCACTTTCCTCTGTTAGGAAATCTCTCGGGAGCAGAAACAGCAAGGTCATACCCGAGGCAGATGACCCCTCTGGTCAGCTGAGGTCCTTAGAAATGTCCTGTGCTGTGGATCCAGCTGTCCTTCTGACTGATAAATAATTTAGATCTGGGTGTTTTGAATCCCTGGCTCCTTATGAATATAGAAATTTATTACAAGTACAGAAAGTCTCACCTTTATCAATTATTAAAGTTGGTTACACAAAACGACTTCAGCAAATGATCTGAAATTTAAGTGAAAAAATGGAGTATTTGTCCCTCTTTTTCAGAAAAAAAAAGAGAAGAGAGCGTTGAGGGATTGATAACAATGTAAGGGCACATAGGAGGGGTGAGTGGACTACATCTTTCTTCTAAGTATCTCTCTGACCTGATGGATTTGTGACTACGGCTCTGTAATTTTGAGGTAAATGAATTCAATTCAGAGAGAAGCAGGAGAGGAGGAGGGAAGTCTGCCATCCGCACTCGTACAGGTGCAACAGGTATAAAAAAACAATATCCAGCATCCATATCTTATTACATCCACCACTAAACCAGAATGTTATTAGCAGTCGTGGCACAACAGAGAACAGGAGGGGAGATAAAGAAAGAAAAGAAATCAGGATTGATGTTCTCTTCCTGTATTTGTTATCTTACAGAACCAGCAGCAGAATACAAATCAACCCACCCCACGCACAAGAGGGTGGGATCCTTCGAGGCTCTTGTTTTATGGATGAAATGAATTCAGTTGTTGGGGGATGAAAGGCTCTGTAAGTGTAAAGAAAACCTCACCTTTTGCATATCCTTTTCCTCTGGTCAAGAGCTTTAGGAGAGTGGTGTGAAGGGAAATGCCAACAGTGGCCCAGCTAAGGATGGTCACAGTTTTTCCCTTATCAGGAGAAATGCTCCCACAGACTTCTTCTACTCCTTTCATGGCAACTCCTTCCTGCAGATGACAGTGAAATGGCACTCAAGGTATTGTTACTCATTTGGAAAGAAAAAGGAAAAACAAAAAAAAGAGAAGAAAAAAGCGGGGGGTGGGGGGAAGATTTTAAAAGGAAAACAAGCTGACTAGGGAAAAGTACGTGAGCAAAAGTGGAAAAAACCATGTTCTTCATGTTTCAGCAGAGACCGACAGTCTGGTTTTTTCCAGTTTGCAGTTTTCTACCCGAAAACACAAGTTTATATGTTTTACAGACCAAATCAGCAACTGTTACACTCTGAAGGAGCCTGTGTCTCCCTGAGAATGTGAAAACACAGCAAGCACCAGGCTGGCAAAGCCATCCCACCTCCCCAGCCGTGTCCTGTTCTGCACTGGCAGCCCTGCAGAGTTATTTCCCACATTATGCCTCACCTTGGAAAGCAAGAGAGATTTCACAACTGTCTTTAGACTGGACACAGTAGCAAGAGATGAAGTTGAACTGAAAACCTACCTAATACATTCCCTTATTCTCATTTTCTTGTAGATTAACATGGACGTGTCAATCTACAACTTTTCTGGCTTCTGCCCTTTGCTGGAATATATTGATTTACAAGGTGGAGTCAAGAAATTGGTTGTTATAACAATATCCCTTAAATTTCCATCATAGCAACATCTCTTAAATTTCCATCATAACAATTACCCCAGAGGTAGTGGGATTCTTGGGGTTCCAAATACATCATGCCCAGAAGGCGATTTCTCTGTGAAATGAAACCACATTCAAAACCAAAGGGCACTTTTCAGATTGGTGATGAAATTCTTAATTATGCTGCATCAACCAGAGCACTGCTGTGGAAAAGCAAATTCTCTTACAAATTATGCACATACATCAAAACCACCCTCTGTTTCAGAGACAAATGCCCAATCAATCCGATCTATTTTGCCATCTACAGCAGACACTGCATCAGGTTATTTGATAACTATAAATTTTAATACGTCTTTCCTCACTATAGTCAGTCAACTTGTGGTTATCCAGACTCAGGGAGGGGGCTGAACTAACCCAAATAAAGCAAAGCACAGTAGAACAAAACTGATGGAAATCAGACAGTGGAAATAAATGTTTTATTTTCTATACTAATCTTAGCAAAAACTGGAGCAGCGACGTAGAAAAGGTCAACAAGGGGAATAAAAGTGTTTTATTTTTGGTGTAACAGGGTTCATTTGCAACTGGATAATCTACATAATTAAAAGCTGACAGTGTCTGTATTGCAAGCTAGGCGAGAGATTCAAGGAAAAAGCAAAGTTGATTTTGTTTCAGTCTTTGCAAGGATTCTGCTGCTTGGTGCAAGTGATGGATTAAGATGGAGCTGGGACACAATTTACAGCTCTGTCCCCTGGGCAGACTTTTCAGAGAAAAGAAAGCAGCGATGGAACAGCGCAATCCTGATCGCTTGGCAAAATGTAACGTGCTTCCAAAACACAAGGGGCAGGGCCACAGACAGGGGTTTAAATAAAACCAGCTTGAGAGAGGAAGATCTATGGCTCAGTGGAAGCTGCAGGCAGTGCCCAGCTGGGTGGGGAGGACGGACCAAAGGCAACGGATTCATGGGGAGGGATGGATCAAAGTGACCATCACACAGCGCTCCTGGTGCTGAGACATGCAGGAGAGGTGCACATATAGGAGAGGCAGATAATGCTCAGAAGAAATTCTGTACATTCAATAATCATCCTTTCCTGTACACTCAATAATCTCCCTTACAGAGATTTGATTTCCTATTACATTATCCTGAATTGTATTAGAGGTCGCACACAGAATAAAGATTGGGCTCCCTCATTCTTTTATGCCTCCAAACCCAGATGGAATGCTAGAAAACAATAAAGCTCCTCTTCCTTTTCTTTTTTTTCTTCCTTCTTTACTTAGAGGAAAAGGTGCTTAATAGTAGTTTTAAGATCAAGAAAGAAAATGGGTATTTAAAAAAGAAACATATTCCTCTTGGGTCACTCTGAAAAGCTGCTTCATTATTGCCTAGAACCAGTGGAGATAAAGCCAGCATGTCATCAAATCCTTAATACAGCATTAGATCTAATTGAATCTTCTGCATCTATTTTTAATGAGCAGCTTGTTTGTTTAATGTGATGGCTACATAATTATGAGTATGAGTTTGTTCTCTGCTTGGGACATATTGGTTCTAATGCAATGACATTTAATTACCACCTCTGAAGGAATTATAAGAAACAGGCTGCCAAGCTTGCAAATGCAGAGGATTATTCCTTGTTCATTGGACTGAAGACCCCCCACCCCGTTACCCGTGAGGTGTCCCTGAGGGGACCGAGCCTTTCATCCCTGGTTTCTCCATCCCCATTTAGCACCAGAGCTCTGCACAGAAGCCAGCCCAACACCAACACATGCAGATGGGTGAGGCTTGCCATAAAACGAATCAAAATCCTCAAATTAAACGTGCGATAGCTCAGAGCAGCAACAGTGAGCGATAGGAACAAGGATGAGATCCAGCTGTTGAGACAAGAGACCAGAGCACATGTTGGGAACGCACATCTGTTTTCTAAGAAACAGCCTCATCTGCTTTCCTTGCACCCGTCTGACCCTATTTCTGTCTACCCCAGAGCCCAGAAATGGCTTTAGAAAGCCACCAAGGCTCCGGCTGGGAGCTGTCTGTCCTCATTTCTGTCCCCCAGGCCCGAGACTCGACCTGCTGTCCCTGCCACGTGTCACTGCTCAGCATCTCCTCCGCTCTGCTCCAGCAGTCGGTTGCTGCCAAGGGAGGTGACGGGAGTGGAGGTGAGGGAATTACTGCTGGTAATAACAACCACAGCAAATCTGGCCTTCCTGCCATGCTCTGTCTTAACCAAACATGTGCCCTGTGAAGGGATCAACCACTTGTAAATTCCCCCAGTGCTCAAATGAAGAGTGGCTCCTCAGGCCCCTGTGCCTGGCTGGTTTTTCCTCTTAATGCCTCAATCACAGGCGTCTGTTCCCCAGTAATTAATAAAACCCTGCAAAGATGCAAATAACAATGAATTACCCTCCATCCAACCCCACTTCAGGGGAAACAGCCTACATCCCTTGACCCATTCTTTTTAACTCCTATCAGTGTTTCTATTTCCACTAAAAACGGCTTTTCCCGTATTTTCCCCGAGCGGCCGCGTTGCTGTGCCTTTGCCCTTCCAGCCAGCCCCGAGCCGCCAGCGCTCCTCGCAGCAGGGCTGAACACAGGTCATTTCTCAGCCAGCCAATTTGCCATTCTCTCTTTATGCCATTACTCTTCCCTTCGTGTAAGCCTCCCTCACACACGACCCCATCAATAACGTGAGCCGAGCGCGGAGCTTCGCTCCAAAAAAATAGCCACGGATCCTCACTGCTAATGCTTAGCTAGCCCCTGCTTAAAGAGAATGACTCTTTGGGGGCTGGTGGCCAGAAGGGAACCCCTTTGAAATGCCTGGTTTACCTCAACAATGTGTCCTGCCTGCTCCGTTCCTGGGCTGCTGCAGTGGCACAAGTTAATTGGAGAGCAATCAGGGAATATCACAGCTCTGCTGACATGAATAACTGCACAATTGCCATTATTTCCAGCAGAGTTACAGTGCAGTCCCCGAAAATAACTGTACAATTGGCTCAGATAAGCCCTGCTATTGTTCTTCAAGTGTTTTCTAGATAACAGGAGCCGTTGTTGTGAGGGATTTCATAGGTATGCATTAACAAAATTAAAGATTCTGAGTCAGGCCAAAGTCAGAAATTTCACTGACATTACCAAATCAGACCTTGCTACTTTATTCATGTGAGATGAGGCCCAGGTAAGTCCTGCCACATTTTTTGCCCACAGTAAGAAGGATTTAGCCAGTGAAACACCACTGGACAGACACAGCTTCAGCTTTCTTACAGACTGTGCAAAAATGGTAACCCAAGGGACATCCAGAGCAGCAGTTCTGCTGGACAGGTGACCTAGGAGACCATTCCATGCTAGGAAAAATCCGTCTGGACTAGGGATGCAAATGTCTAGAGGAAAACAGAGCTGACAAAAGCCAATTTTAGCATGTCCATGATTTGTTCCAGCTTGGAACACCACTGGAAGAGATTTTTTAATTCTTTTTTTTTTTGAAGTCGCACATTTTGTCCTTCCAACTGGGAGAAAGGCAGAGAACAGGAGGAGGAGAAGGGACAGCACAGACTAAAACACCAGCTTGGGCTGGCAGTGAAATATCACACTCAAATGCCTGAATAACCCACAGTGAAGAAAAGCTTAGACAAATGAACAATAAAACTGATTGTTCTATCTTCTCCTCAACGGATGGGAAAGTAATGAAAATCTCATGAAGGATATATGGTAAAGTTAGTTTAAAATGGATTTAATGAAAGTGAAAGAGGATGAGTACTCATTCTAGGCTACTGATTTATATTTTCTGTATTATAGTCCTCATAACCAAGTTCTGTCTCATTAGCCATTAGAAGTTTAATACAGGGTTACATGTTCAGTCAAAATCCAAGCAGCTTTTAAGACTTTGAAGGAGCACAATGCTGCTTTTTGAAAGATTAGCAAGGGCGTCCTTGGCTGGGTCCTTGCTTATTAAAAAGTGAAGTTCAAACCTGGGTTTTTCTTGTGGGATGGGGGGATGGGGAATAATTCAAACCATCACTCCTTTTTTTTTTTCTTCCATTGAACTTGGTATAATGTAAAATTATACCAAATTTGCAACGAAAGGGAGAAAGGTTTACAAAGAATTAGCTAGAAAATGAGTAGCTCTTGTGAAGATGAAACATGGTCCAAAATTAGCTGAGGGTTTGGTTTTTTTTTTAAATTCTACATTCTTTGTCTTTCATCTGCTTGCAGATTTTAGAAAGAATGAGCTAATTTTTCCCACTTTGTCTCCTCAATATTTTTCCATGGTATAAATAATACATAACAATAACAGTATTTGAGAGAAGTGGAATCTGTCTTGGTGTCGAGTTGGTGGCAGACAATGTGGATGAGGGTTATGCACCGTGGTGAAACCCTCATGTTAAACAGCGAGGACCACCAACAAGCAAACCCATCCTTAGCTAGGTGTGCTGGAGGAACATCCACAGGGGGATGCTGAGGGGTGAGTGACCTTTTAGGTGGGCAAAAATAAGCAAAAGTCCTTTCTAAAGCAGGAGGACACAAACCACAGCCCCAGGCTGCCCGCAGTGCTCTGCCAGTGACTCAGCCCTGAACCCGAGCCTCTCCTAGCCCCGACCAGAAAGCGCAGCTCCTCTGACTCATCCCCAGCACAAGCGAGGCTGCCAAAATGCCAGCGAGGTCTGGTGACAAAGGTTCCACACACCAGTGCTTGGGCTGAGAACAACCCACCCACTCCCTGCAGGAAAGGGCAGCAACATTAGGAGGCCACACCCGACCCCGGGCTGGACACGGACCTGGGAGTGAGAGCATCGTCATCTCTGCACGTGCACGGGTGAGATGGGGCTGCTGCAATGGCCAGCCAGGGGCTAATGAGCAAATAGCAATAAGCTAATAATTAATAGAAAATGGCTAATTAGCCAATAAGTATTTTAGAGCTCTGAAGCCCCTGTCAGCTCCCTGGCTGCAGTGAGAGAGTATGGATCCAGATCTCTGTAGTTTGACAGCAATGTCCTTGATCTTTTTAGCTGTGCAAATAAGTACATAAATAAACTACACACACGTGCTTTCCTCCAGAAACGAATGGGAATTTTCCACACACAGACAAGGATCAACCCTCTGCTCACGGGTTCTTCCCATGCATGTCCCCAGGACTCCGGTGCAACACGGGATCCTGCTGCAGCCTCCGCTGGCATCTCTGAGTCTCTGCTGCCATAAAGCAGCTGCTGGTGCTAAGTGACTTTCTGCACCAGCGGCCCTCTCACGAGCAGCACTGATTTTTCTTTCCTTAGCAACTGAAGATGCAGGGCCTGACTTCAGTCAATTGATTTTGATGGGGATGGCATCCGCTCGCGCAGGGAGGGATTGGATGCGCCGCGAGTGCCTCGGCCCCGGAATGAACAATTGTACCAACAGCAAGGACGCAAAGGCAACACATCCCAGGCTGTCGCAGGGAGCAGTAACAGTCCATCACCTGCAGGAAATGACTGTGTTACAGTAAATCCATCCGCGCCCTGGAGTGAAACCATCCTGCTCCCGGCCTCTCCCGAGTCAAAGAAGTGACTCATTCCTTGATGAGACTCAGCTGGGCTTTAGTTTCCCCGTGGGTTGCACGGTAACTTTGCAGTGCCTGACCAAAGTGAAGGAATGCTACCTTGGCAAAGTGAGCGCTTTTAGATGTAAAGTTCCCTGGTGCCTGCTCACTGTTACAAGCTCAGGTGAATCAGTATTTATAAACCACAAGCTGCTTTTGCTGGGTGCCTTCGCTTTTTCCGTCGTGGCTTGACCTCTCAGGCAAGACCTCATTCTCCTTCACAGAAAACAGCCCCACCATCACATCCCATCCAGTGGAGGTGGCCCCTGTCCTGTGACAGTCTTGCCGTGCTGTGAAGGGGTTGCTTGGGCACAGCCACATCCCAGCTGATCAACAGATGGGGAGAACTTGCCCACGAGCTCTGTACTACCCTGTGGTGGGTTTCTGGATACTTCTAACCCTAAAAACACAGTGTCTGCAACCAGGAGGCTCTCAAATATCCCAAGCAGGGCAGCCAGTTGGGTTTTCTCTTCTCCATCCCCTACCAGCACTGTGGGTTTTCCTCCCTGGTGCAGGAGGAGCAAATATATTACCCACCACAGCAAATGCCAGACAGACAAACACAGGCACTTCTCAGGCCACGTGAGTAGGGCACATCTCTCCCCAGAGAATAATCTCCCTGCGATCAACACATAACACTGAAAGACAAATGAGAATGAAAAGGCCTCTCAAATTTAATAGCCTCCATGAATTACACCGCCTTTTGTCTACATGGACTGTCACTCTTTCCATTAAAGAGTCACTGTCATCAGTAATCCGTTTTAAGATTTATAGATGTGGAGATTTATAGACTTGCTGTTCTTATCTGCCTTTTCTCCCCCATGCACCTCCAAGGGCCCCCAAAAGGTGGGATTCTATCCAAAGCCTCTCTCCTGCATCTATAAACCTGTGATGGGATGGAAGGCTTCTGAATTGGATGCCAACAAAACTAATAATGCTGATAAGGATAGCAAGGATGATAACTATGAGGGGGAGAGAGGGGAGCAATGACAAGGACAAGAAGGAATAAAAGATGAGCAGGAGAAATAAGAGGGGGATAATCCAGATTTTTATATATTTTTCCCAATTCTTACTCTATAATTCTATAATTTCAGACAGAAACAGAGAAAGAGAAAGAGAGAGAGAAAGAAAGAAAGGAATTAGGTTAGTTTGACTCCTTGGTCATTTTTTTACTTAAGAGGAAAAAAAAAAAGCTTGCATCCTTGAAGTAAATGTATTCAGGTCCCACTTTTGCTTCCAGGAAGGCCACTTTACAATGCTCACAATAAAGAATATGCTCAGGTGGGAGCATGCTGACATTACAAAGTCTCTTCAAACAGCTAGAGGAATTTTAGTACAAATGAGCCTCAAGCTACCTGCTTTGCATATTTTTATCTGATTCTAGTGCAGTTGCACAGTTTGTTCTGATAGCAATTGAATACCCATATGTGGATTAATAGCTCCAGCACAAAAGCATTTGAGTATGCTCGTGCTGCTTGAAACCAGTCTGTTTGCATGTGCAACCCCATCCTGGAGAAAACTGAAAATACTTAGGTGACTTAGAAATCAAAGCACTATTCAAAAGCTTCTAACTCATTCTGGATCTGGTTTTGGGTCATGTGTGTGAGAAACAGATCTAGTTACCCTCACTCCATCATTCCTCACATATTATTCTGACAGCAGGTAGTGTTTTGAGGCAACACTGAAAAAGAAGCATTGGACTCAATTCCTTAGGTAACCTTAAAAATCTCTGTTCTTTCTAAGTATTTCTTCGTGTACTTGTACCTGCTTGTTTGTAAGGAGAACTAGGACAAACCTTCCTCTGAGTTTTGTTGCTGTGTTGAAGAAAGCTGTAATGTCTGGTGAGCTCCCAAAGAAAATGGTCTGGTACAAATGGCTACGGTGTAAATCAATGGAAGTACATAGGGAACACTACCCATGTACATCAAAAACAAGGCTCTCTTCCCAAATGCAAATTTACTTAAAGAGCAGTGAACTGTGGGGGCTGAATGTGTAAAATATTCTAATTAGCTTCCTCTTAATCACAGCCATTTCCACAGGCTATCGTCATACTGGAAGCTGTGTCTGTGCTGATCCTTTACACCATGCACATGTGACAGCTGCCAAAGTAATTATCGGCACAAATTTCACTTTCTGTTCGTGTTTTCCAGCTCCAGACAGAGAGAAACCAGTGGTGGATTAATTTTGCTGTGCTCTTGGGGATAGGCTGTGCTAGGATTCATTTTACATTGATCCTTCTCGAGCTCTTCAGCAGGCAGAGCTGTAACCCACGAAGTCAAGAGCTGCCTTCCTGTGCTCCAAGGTGTTACACAGGAAGGAAGAAGCCATGAAGCCAAAGCTGTTAAGAGTCTCCTCCCTGAACAAACAGTTCCCTAAATAAGTGCTCTGGGCTCATTGCCTTTAATAGTGTTTTTCAGTGTTGCCTCGAACACTACCTGCTGTCGGAGTAATACGTAGAATAATGGAGTGAGGATAAGTAGATCTGTGTCTCACACAGATCATCCCAAAACCAGACTCAGAATGAGCTAGAAGCTTTTGAATACTAGTTGTTATTTTCTTTTTTTTGGCTGCACATCATTAATATGCTTGTATTTGTCTCCCAACAGCATTATTCTCTTGCAAAACAGCTCCCACACCGGGTCTTCTGTTTACACCACCTTTTGCATGGCACAACAGCTATTTGAGAAATAAAATTCAACAGGGCCAAGGGGCAAATGATGGGATTTTAGTGTGCTTACACTGCTCTTGACCCATCTTTCAGGTGACAACAGAGGTCACTTCATGGAGCAATAGCATTGTGGATACCTTGAAAAGAAGCACGGTGCTCAGCTGCAGGCAAATTCTTGCTCTCTGGGAAGTGTTTTGCTGTGTTTTAAGCACCAAAGGGATGTTTGTGCTGTTCCGTGGGCTAAGAAAATGGGAAAATAGTGTAGAACTTGCTCACCTTTCCAACTCTTCTCCTGCACCAGGAGGCTGTCCATGGTGGCCACCTCCTCTTCCTCCTCCTCTGCCTGAAGACAGCGGCTTGAAAGCGCATAACCTGGCACTTGGGCACCTTCCCAAACCCATGGAGATGCTCATTTGGCAAATGGCCTCTCTCCTTCCCCATCTCCCTTGATTCAAATGCCCTAAATCTCCAGGCAGGCCCAGCTGTGCTGGAAACCAGAGGGTGAGGGAGGCACACAGGAGGCAGCAGCCTCCATGCCCACATGAGAACTCGCAGAAGAACACGTGGGATCAGCTATTAAATACACCCACAAACAAAGCAGAAGATTGAAAATGCCACTTTGCAGCCTC
Source organism: Gymnorhina tibicen (assembly GCA_013399875.1). Classification (NCBI taxonomy): domain Eukaryota; kingdom Metazoa; phylum Chordata; class Aves; order Passeriformes; family Artamidae; genus Gymnorhina; species Gymnorhina tibicen. Next base: position 1,230,074 of record VXAZ01005755.1, read on the forward strand.
CTGGCAGCAGTCACCATGCTGACAGGGAGCAACACACCATCAGATTGGGGCAAAGCCCAAACCTCTTTTTTTACACACACACATCCCACCTACTTTAGGTGGTGACTTAGAGATCAGAAAAAGGACTTGACAGTTTAATGTTTGAACAACTTGTTTCATATTTAGACCATCATGCTAATGATCTGTATGTCACAACAATAATCAAGTGGGGTAGAAGCTTGCTTGCAATTAGCCCCTTCTCCTGTCACTCTCTCCAGCACATCAGGCCCATGGCTTCTAATTTTAGACAAATGCTTGCTTTAAAATCCAATTTTCAATTTGTTTTCCAAAAAAATCCACAAATACTTGTGTTCCCATGGCTCTGTATAAAACGTTTCTCAGATGACAGGAGGTGAGCCTGTGACAGCCCCCAGTGAAGAGCTGGTCCCTTCCCTTCTCCTTGGCCATTCACCCTTTCTGCTCCTCTTCCCCACTCCTCCACGATACCCAGACAGCTGCAGCCCTCTCCCTGCTGTCCTCAGAGAAAAACATTTCATTTCTGGGTGCCACAATAAGCAAGACAGCTGCTGTGCCCCTTATGGCTTCTGTCCATGCTCCATAGGGTGTCCTATAAATGCTGAAGGAGGACCCTTATTCCAAAACTTTGTATATCCATCAGGGAAAATGGAGGCAAAGCCAGAAAATTATACATCCAGCCTGGACTTGAAGTATTCAAGGTGAGAAAACAGCCTGGCTGGTCCTGCTGCTGCTCCGCAGCCCTTACGCAAAACCAGATTTAAGCCTATTGCACTATAATCCCCTCCTCTTACCTCTTTATTCTTGCTCTTGAATAATCTGCATTGTGCCGGGACTAATCCCAGCCAGAGGCCTGTCGTGCTGGAGATTGTGCTTACAAAGCCAAGACCAGTGTCACACAGAGCTTTAAACCTCACTTTAATTTTGGTGCAAATTGCGCAAAACGAGGCCTTCCGCAGCACTGCTCAACGAGCTGGGGAATTTCGTCAGGAATCCGTGTTGCGTTGAAAAATGGAGATACACTTCTTCTCTGCCTTTAAATAAAAGTAAAGCAAGAACCTCATCACCGGGAACAGCTCCCACCAGCAGCAACCTGGATTGTTTTTAAGCCACCAAAGAGCCTTTGACTGATCAAACCTCAGCTGTGCTGCGGTGGAGCCCTGAGCAACAACACCCCCAGCAACACAGCGCCTGTGCCTCTTCAACATCTTTATTAATGGTGTACAGCCGAGCCCCTGCTGCTCACCACCGGATTTATGGCCAACTTCCAGGGCTTTTCCCAGTGCTCTTCATTTATTACAACAGCGGCGCTCATACGTGAGCGTCCCGTGCGAGGGACACGGCAGCGTTAGGGCACACGAGGTCTGTCAGAGTCCTACCAGCCCACGCAGGAGAAGTCTCAGGGAAGCAAGTGTCTCCCACCTAACAAGATGCAAAGTTGCTTTTCAAGCCTCTGTAAAGTGGGAGCTGCTTTTTTTTTTTTCAGCCTTTGCAAGGCATTTATCGGGGCTGTAAAGGGGCAGTTTGCACCTGGCCGCTGACTCCTGCAAGGTGTCCCCAGGAGGGTGGCTGCAGAACTGCTGAAGTCTGAGCTAAGCCCTTTCATCTCCCACCAAGTCATTGCAATCCAGTTCTCAGAGGGTAATCTCTTTTTCCCTTTTTTCAGCATGACTTGATTGTATCTAAACCTCCCGAAATCCCCACCTCAGCTCCAGCTTCCTGTTAAATTTATGTTTTTTCTTCCTACGTTTTTCACTTTCGACTGTATTAAAGGGCTGGTAGGTTCCAAAAGTGGTGTTCCCGGGGGACCACAGGCTTTTCCCACGCCAGGAATTACAGAAATGTGATGGTTCAAGGCTTCCTTGGGCACAGCAATCAGAAAATTATCAATAGTTTCCTAATTCTTGGAGAAGGATGGTGGGGGGGGTCAGCAGAATGGCTGCCTTGGACTTGGGCCTGTTTTTAGGAGCCTGGTTGATAGAGTCCCTTGGGAAGCAGTTCCTGAAGGGCAGAGGAGTCCAGGAAGGCTGGATATTCTTCAAGAAAGAAACCCCAAAGGTGCAGAAGAGGCCACCTCCATGTGCCAAAAGATGAGCCCAGCGGGGAGGACTGGCCTGGCTGAACTACAGGGGTGTTGTGAGGTTCTACAGGGAGAAAATTCAGAGGGGCCAAAGCCCAGCTAGAGCTTAAGCTGGCTCTTGCTGTGGAAGGCAATATAAAATGTTCCTATAAATACATTAGCCAGAAAAGGAGGGCTAAGGAGAGCATCTATCCTTTACTGGATGTGAGGAGAAACTTAGTGACAGAGGGTGAGGAAAAGGCTGAGGTACTCAATGGTTTCCTTGCCTCAATAGTGAGACCAGTTGTTCAGCAGGTACCCAGACCCCTGAGCTGGAAAACAGGGATAAGGAGCAGAATGAAGTCCCCATAATTCAAGGGGAAATGATCAGTGACCTGCTCTACCACTTGGACACCCGTGTTCTGTGGGGGGATGTGGTGAATCTAAACTATTTAATAGGAAATGATCCTTTCCAGTATTTTTTTTTTAGCCACCCTAATATAACTTTTTTGTTAGCAATATTTTATTAAATTTGACAAGGTGATAACAAAAGGCTATAGAAAGGTATTCAGCTTTATTACAGCCTGCAGTGCTTTTCCATAAAGGTTAATATGGACTCACCACTCCTAATAATTAAATGGCAGTACTTCTGCTGAGAATATTCAAACCTTGTAGCCCTGCCCTTTCAAGAAGAATCCTTTGTTTTACATTCTGTCCTACTCCACTCTTCTTCTGTGGTTTTTCCCCATCAAAAGGCTGCATTTGCAGAAATTTAGGGCTATCTTCTCTTTCCTCCCAAAGTACTACTGGATACAGTATAGTAAAATGCAAAATAAAATCTCCTGATCAAGACAATTTGAAAGCTGACAACATATTTTGTTCCCTAACTATATATCCAAATCATCTCCAAAGTACTGTAGTCTTCTCTTGGAGCTGATAAGCCATTTAAAATGCATTATACTGGTGACAGACAAGCTGGCATTTGCTACAAGCATTTTTATGATTCAGTAGTTTTCAGAGAGACTAGAAAAACTAAGTAGCAGATTTACAGTATAACAAAATAAAAGCAGAGATCTCATCTGCCTGATGAACGACTAAAGCAGCTTTCATCTCCAGATTTGCAGATAAGTTTGCCTGAAGGTGGAGAACTTACTGCTTAGGATGTGATAATGGTAGCCTCAGGCTACAATCACATGGCGTCTGCTGAAGACTGTACACAAGCAGGGGGTAGAGAGATTTGCAACTCTGGGGCAGTTCCCATCTGAGCAAGACATGCAAGTGCAATAAATCTGAAAGGAAAAGCAGACCCAGGGTGAAGAGAAGTGCCCATTTATGTGTATGGGCCCCAGCAGCCGTGCCTGCCCGGCTGCTCTGTGCAGCCCTTGGCTCTCTGGTGAAGGTGCCACAGCAGACGTGGGGCTCTTCGGGAAGAAACAAATTCAAGGGCAACTGCAGCTGAAAGGCCATTACATGCATAGAATTTGGCATCAACAGGCAGGCAGATAGAGTATTCCTGGCTGCCTTATGCCTTAGCAAACAGATATTAGATAATGCCTCCTTCTTGGCCAAGCAATGAGTCAGTGGTTGAGATGAAGGGGGAGCTTTCTTGACTTCCATTCTCCACATCTGACCAGAGATCACGCCAGCAGCCTTCACCCACACGTTTGAAAAGGTCACAACATCTGCCTGTCTCTCAGCACCAAGGGACACACTCAGCCCACCTTCCACTAAGGGTTAACCAGGCTGTTTTGAGTTAAAATGTCCTAGATGGTGAGAGAGTGATGGAAAATTCAGACTGCCCCAGAATCCTCTTATTCTGCCTCTCCATCACTTCTAATCTTTCATCTCCCCCTGTTAGGGCTTAGAACCATGGACTCACAGAATCGTTCAGGTTGGAAAAGACCTGTAAGATCATCAAGTCCAGCCAGTTTCCTCTGCACCCTATGGAAAATCCCACAGAAGTCAGTTCCCTTCCCACAAAGGAAATGGTCATGAGGCCCTGTCAGATCTGGACTTGTACTAAGCCTTCTGAGGCCAGTGGGAATACTGGATAAAACCAGCGATTGCATTTTCTATGCACAGACTTTTTGGTGCTTTCCGTATGATTTTTAAACAATGAGTAACGTCAGCTGTCAAAGATTTGTCCTATATTTGAACCTTGCTCACAGTCACCCACTTGCTTAGCTATAAACATGATTTTAACAGAGCCATTTCACCATCTTAGTTAATTTGGTTCTGAGGCCTTTCTCTTTCAGAGTGTGTAATTAAACTAAAAGAGCCTGGAAAAGCCCCTTACAGTAAATAATTTACAAGTTCCTCCCTGGGGACATTTTTTAATTATAACTCCACTGGTCAGATCTTACTGAATAGTCTGAGATAGCATTCCCTGCTGAGATCCTGAAATATAATTAACTTATTCCTCTGGTAATGGTATTTTTCCTTAGCCTGTCTATTTCTTATGCAGGGCAGGCAGATTTGTTTATAAACAAAGTGGAGATTGATAGACGCTTTGTCATGAGAATAGCAATAATGGCAACCGCTGCGCCAGACGGGGGCACGTCCATTTGAGGAAAGATGATACTGTTTTGAAGCAATTTTTATAAATCCTACCCTGACAATCCGGCGTGGAGAGATACAAGAGAGCAACCAGACAGCCCCGATTCCTCTCCGTCTTGGCAGCCTGCCTCGCTCCCCGAGTGCCACTTCATGCATAGCAAACGTAAATAATCCTGACGCGCCCCCCACCCCCCTAACCTTTGTGCTTCAGGAACACTGCTATGTACCATCAAACTGACAGTGATTTCATGTTCTGTGGCAAAAAGAAAAACCCTGAGCGACAGCAGCAAGGCTGGGGATGTCAAATGAAAACTGTCACATTTATTTAGCTCCGTGATTCTCAAGACAATATACATAAATAACGTTTTACTATCCCCACCAGCTAAATGTTAAGAGCTATCTGCATCAGCCAGGGTCCTGCAGCTCCCCCAGCCTGGCTGATGAGCCTGTAATGATCAACTCCTGACTCAGGAGAGGCTGGCAAGGAACAAAGCACCAGCTCCTCTTGTTCTCAATGATACAGTACATTAAATAGTCTCCTCATCCTTTCCCACTGCAGCTGTAGCCAAAAGGGCAGCTTGGAGTGAAACTGGGAGAGAATGGCTGCATGAGGCACTGAAAAGTGATCTGAGACATAAGAAGTTTGGGGACACTCATTGCCTCAAGTCCTGAAAACCTTCAAAGCTCGTTTGCCTTTTCTACACCAATTAGTTCCAGCAACTCCAGTGAGCCCACAAGGACAAAGCTTGGTGCTTATCTGTGGCTGTGCTGGATGAGAGCCTGTATTTTGCATCCAAAATCTTGTCTTTCATTTCCCCCCCTCCTATTTTGAACTCTCACACAACAAACCCGAGTCCTTGTCTCTCAGCCCTTTGTTTCTGTACAGCTGTTAGTGCTGGCTCTGAAGCCTCTTCCCCATGCTGGCCCTTCTGTACACAGTTTTTCACCTGGTATCATCCGTAGTGAAATACCTACAAGCCCAGCAGCCCTTATTCTAGTGAATAAATCCAAGTTCAGACAGCAAGATCAAAAGCTAATCCAAAGGGCCGCAAAGCGTTGGACCTAATACACGCATTTAAAACATGTATTGGATGCAGGTTCCAGGTTTCTGCTGTGACAAGCACTGGCTCCAGCGTGGCTTTGTTGATGTTGGTGGCAGGCCGTGCCATATGGCACAGTGCTGAGCCTAACGTGGTGGGTGAACTCAAGCAGCTTTGCAGACACACCTAGAAAACAGGCCTGCCACAGGCAAAACCTGCCCCATCGTTGCGTTTTGCTGCTCTCCATATGCCAACGGAAATCGAGAAATGGAGAAGGATTAAAATATTGACATGGCAGAGCAGATAAAAAAAAAAAGGTCCGGTTTTCTCCTCGCTTTTATCCCCCAAAAGTCTGGAATGGTAGGACTCTGTCTCCCTCGTGTGAGGCAGTACAGCTGGCAGTGCTCAGGGCTGAGAGGACCTGGAGGACGCTCCAATGACTGCACCAGCGCCGATGCCGTCACCTCAATTTCTGCTCGCACAACGCTTTGTGCACCCATGCACACACCTTTCGTTTGGTGGGGTGCAACAGTGTGATGAGGAAGGGATGGAAGGCCAAGCCTGATCACCCCTGTTTTACTCAGCAGCCCATACTGCAAAGTGCTACCAGCTGCCTTGCCCGGGCTGCAGCTTTCCTGCACGCACGGGTGGGATGCCCAGTGGGCCAACACCGAAGGGATCTTCAGCCTGGCCAGATGGACCTTGGTTAACACAGGATGAGGAAGCACCAGGGAGCACAGGCCACAGAGACCTCAGTTGCTAAGCTTATGTTCACCCCAGAGCCAGAGGGTTTAATTAGTTCCTGTATTAGCAGAATGGAAATAGCACCGAGTACGAGCACTCTGAGATGAAACGGTTCGCAGGTACCGCAGGCACGGTTTTGTTCACAAAAACCGGTTGTTGTTGAGGAAGCCTTAAGGTCATTCCACTCTGCAGCTGGTCCTTGAGAATTTATGGATTTTTTAATGATGACACAGAGTAGTTTGGTGAAAATAAACGCACTGATTTATTGATTGAGGGAAGAGTTAAACATGCAGAGAAAAGGTGAAGTTGCGCTGAAGAAGGAACACAGAATTCTGACAGTTTCATTGATCCTGATTGGAAATATGGTGTCCTATTACTATGAGGACAGTGTGCAGATGAAACTCACTATCTTCTTCTGGATTTCTATGATTGTCTGGAGAACCAGAGAACAATCAACCTTCCACCCAAAAAATTATTCAATCCATAAAACCTTCTCTCTGCAATTCTCAGCATCTCTTTATCACTTAACATAGCACCCACATCTCACACAGTATTTTGGGATGTTATGAATGGCTTATGTACAAAATTAGAGAACTTAAAGAAATTTTGAATATTATTTTATCACGAAAGAGATCTCTCCAGATGGAGACTACATTACAATCTTGTATTCAGATAAAGGAAAAAACATAGTGAAGTTAGGGACATCAACCTTTTTTTTATTAAAAGGTACTCCCTTTATTTTAAGACAACTGCAAAGAGCCAAGTAAACAGTCACTAATAAAATTAATTAAGGCTTTTTTCCCATCACCATTTTTTTCCAGCTTACTCTTGAGACGTCTCCATCAATTTCTTGTTTTGCTCATGGATGCACACAATATTTAAGTATGAAGAACTTTTGCCATTACACGTATCTAATTCCAGAATGAATCAAGAACTGTCATTACTACACAGTTCACTTTTAAACCAGAATAATAAAACTGTTAAGTATCAAGAAGCTTGTACCTCAAAAACATTATGAGAAGAAATGGTCCTTACTGAAATAAACAGTCATTATTGTTTTTATTGATTCTAGAGTAAGAATTCACACCAGACATTTGCTAATTAGAAGCAAATCAACACAATCCTCACTACTATTACCACAGTTACAGTGTTTTTTGAGGTTTTTTTCCCCAAACACAGAGAGTGTATTTTACTGGTCCCAAAGTCATATATGACAATTAGAAAAAAACATGATTGATGGATCTGACACCTTTGGTTGGTTGCTCTGAAGGTGGGTTGGTATCAAAACACTTTCAGCAGTCTTCATAAAGGATTTCATCTATTGGAACATCATTTTCTGTCACAGGCACTGATTCACAAATCTGTTCTCTAAAAGCCAAAGCAATTGTGTAAGGCTTTCCACGGGGATGTTTCATACATCTTTCAAGATAGGTATCGTAATATCCTTTCCCTCTTCCCAGTCTGTTGCCTTTTTTGTCAAACCCAAGGCCTGGCATGAAGATAAGGTCAAGACCTCCTGTAGGAAAATGAAATAAGCATTAGTGGATGCCCTGTGGATTTCCTGATGGCTTGACTACAACCACATAACTTCAGACATTTGCAAGAACGGAAGCTTTGTGTTTTGTAAAATGCTTCCCTTTCTTTGATCAGATGAAAAATACTTTGAATACTAAACCTGTAAATTTACATTTTCATCTTATCAATTGCATACTAGATCAGCTGAAAAATAATTAGATCTTGAAAAGCTGGATGGAAAAAAAAACCCCTACATTTTAAAAAATTTATTTTATCATTTTAACCCCACACTTCCAAATACCAATGATTATGACTCTAAATCCAGGCAGAAACTGAACTCAGGGAAATGAAATGCAGGAGGAATCAGAAAATTAAATGAACTTCAACATCAGACACAAAAATAGAAAAGGAAAAAGGAATGAAAAGAAGTTTTATAAGAGAGAGGGAAGACATCTTGACACCACTGTAACATGCCATGAGCCTTCCCTCGACCTTCCAAAACCAAAAAGCCTTGAATACAACATATTCTGAAAGTGGCTATTTGCCCTCCTATATCAAGATGAAAATTTGAAGGCTTGTCCCTTCGTGATGTCAGGTTCCTTTTCTCCCAAAGGATTTTTTTTCTTGGCCTCCAGCAATTCTCACTGTTGTTCCAGCAGCACGCACAGGCATTCTGCTTCCCTGCCCTAAATATCTCTCCTTCCAGGATTCCTGTGAGATTGCACTTGATTGGAACTCAAATCAGTTTAAAAACTGAAAGAAGCTGCATAATCTGCTAATCACCCAGACTGTTAACTCTTCTGTTAAGAGTTTCACCAGCCAGCTCCAGATAAAAAGGCATTATTTCTTGCTTTGCTCGTGCTCCGTGAGGGGATGTGGATCGGCACCATGCCCGGGAGCCAGCTCCAATTTACACTTGGCTGCACACTTGTTCCAGGAGCTGATTCACATCACTGAGTCCGTCTGCCACGAGGAGTGACCACCGGGCACGGGGGCTGCTGCACATCCCCGTTGCTTATGCAAGGCTGGCAGGTTCTGAGTGAGAAGTCTTGCGTGGTCACCCTCTACACAAATGAGCTGGGCTGGCCTGGTGCTGACCGCCGAACCCAGGAACATCCCACTTCTTTCACAGTGCAAAGAAAGTCTTTGTTTCTTGCTGCTGTAGCAGACAGACACTTAAGGAGAGAAGGGCAGAGAGTGGCAAGGCAGCACAGACTAAGAGACAGCTGACACGAGTCTGGAAAGAAAGCAAATACAGAGTCTCAGTCCACTGCTTCTGCCTTCTTACAGGAACAATACCCAGCCTTGAGCAGCTTTTCTGTGACCAGACTCTGTTCCTTCACCACCTTGGGCCTGGTCAGGTATTTTTCTGCTTTTTCCATGTCCACACCTACTCTTTCCTGCCATTTTGGGCTAAGCTGCTTTTACTTCATCTATCTGAGGGATGATGCCCACCATTGAAGGAAATGTGTGGGAGCATATACTGGAAAAGCCTGAGCAAAGCAGAGTTTTTCCGTTCAGAGGGAATCCCATCTGAGACCACATATTAACTCCAAACTCTGCCTGGAAGGGCATGTTAACAGTTCACATAAGACCAACTCATTTGCACACACTTTCCAGGCTCCTGAAGATTTCCTTCCAGTCTTCATTGTTCAGAGAAGAGTCACTGACATGAACACTCATCCATCATGATCCGATGTCTTAATTAGAACACTGATATAAAATATGCAAGGCAACACAGTGGGAAATGCTCAGAGAGCATCAATCTTGCAAATCCAGCATCGTACAGTCAAGAAGCACAGCTTTTCTAAGGAGGTCAGGGGAGTACGGGGAGGGAATTAGCCAAAGGACAGACCACAGAGTATTACTTGCTGAAATAAAAAAGAGTCGGGAGTGTTTTACCACACCGCAGTCAACTTCTGACTCACACGACAGTGAAATGAGTGAAACAGCAAATGGCAAACAAAGGGAAAGAGAGGCCCAAAGGCAGAAGTATGGTCTCCCTGAAAAGAGATGCCATTTTCATGGCACCACCAGGTACATGGCGTTGGACATACCACGTCTCAGTTTGCTCTTTGTCAATTGTCAGGCCTATGGACCAGGAGCTAGAAACCAGCCCCCATTAGCAAGGTCAGGAATAGATTCTGCAGGTCAACCCCTCCCCAAGTTACTCCTACTTATCCTCTCCATAACCAGCCTCACATCAGCCTTGTGCAGGTATTCAGGCGGTCCAGAAACCAGTAAGTACCAATCAGTAATGATGCACAGAACCAAACACACTCTGCCTCACAGTCTGTTTCAGCCGTTTTCACTCCAGGTGCCTCTCAAGACAAAAAGCAGGAAACATTTGCAGTCTGCTGCTGGCAGGAAGAATGCACACAGGGGGCAAATCTGCAGAGCAAAACAGTGCCATTTCTTCTTACATTTGTGTTAGAGACAGGAAGAAGACAAGTCAGGGGAAACACTAGGGAAAGAGGGAAATGGCAAAAACAGTGAAGGGAAGAAATATATTTTCTGTGGAATTTAGCTGATAGCACCGGACACCTCAAGTGAATGTAGATGTATTAAAGCACTGCATTTTCCTCTGGGTTCTCTGAAGAAACAGGGACTCTTTTAACAAGTTGGCTCCTCTATAATCGTGGGGATTTTATGCTGAAGAACTCAAACAAGCTTATGCAAATCTCAATATGAAAAATTATGCTGTAAATACTGTAATAGGTACCCTTTATATTTTTCTTCTGTGGAGCACTGCAATACTGATTGCCTTGCTCTGACTCACAACAATATCTGATATCCATGCAACTCACGCTGCACAAGATTTAAGCAAAATGTCATTCTTTTGGTAGAAAAATGACACAACTAACCCTGCAAGGAGCCCAAGGGCAGCTCAAGCAGCATTAGTCCCGAATCCTATATCAGGATCTAGAATGGATGGCAGAGAGCTGCATGGAGTAAATGTTTCCCTGACATGTAACTTGGGGAGCAACAAAACCTCTTGTGGTGTCTGTGGCAGTGTGGGGGAAGAGCTGTCACAGGAAGAGAGGTGACACACAGATGAGACCAAGATTGCAGACACATAAGATTGCTATCAGCAATGAGGGTACATCAACAGGATGGCAGCTGAGGATGAGAACTTCTTGGCCCTCATGGCATGGGGTCCTCATGCTCCCCAGCTCTTCCAGCCCTGCAGGACTACTGTCTGCCCCCCCGGACTGTGGCTTGCTCTGTCCTCACATCCTACTGCCCTTGCTCTTACAGACCACTGTGTGAAATGGCATCCTTGCCCCTGAGAAGACAGAGCAGGTACTCGGGTGTCAAACACGAGTCAGGTTATAGCTCCTCATAAGAGATGTTAAGAAAGTCTCACATTCAACACCTACTTCTGCCCCTCTCCTTGTAATGTGTCTGTAGACATTAACTGGGGGCTCTTAGGATCCCCAAGGGTCCTGTGACCACATGCCAGGAGCCCAGGAAAGCACATCCACAGTCGAGAGTTTTGTTACAGGTAAGCCATGCTTCTCCTGGAAAACTTGCATGTGGTCTGCAAATTGCTAAACACTGAAAACACTGTCTCAAGCAACAACATTTTGCTCCAGCTGCTATGTAGAGAATATCCATGGTTCTTGCACACTTTAAGCTACTGGGTATACCCGTAAGGTTAGTAATTATGATGGCAGTCACCTAATACTCAATGTATCTATGGCATAAGCTCTTGTGGCTACAGCTCCTTCAACTGTGTAGCACCATGTTTGAAATAATACACCCTGACTTATCTATAGTGTGGGCATACAGCCATGCTGACACGGCCACACAGGCTTCATTTATACTGCTAAATGCAGCACAGCCAGAAAACAAACTGATTTACAGCATCACAGGTGGTCCATACCTTAATTGTCAGCACAGTGTCTGGCACTGCTGGCCCAGGTGACACCGGTGACTGCTCCAGGGGACAAGACTGCCATGTGCAGTAAAGACAGAAGGGTACAGGCCTGGCTCCTCCAGACAAAAGCAGAGAGGCCAGGTTCTGTGTAGTGTGGACAGGACTGATCTGTACCACTTAGCCCCGTGTTGTTTGGCAGAATAGATGCAGTCACAGCTTCTGAACCTGTCCTGTGGGTGTACAGGCACACTCTGCTTGCACTGACTCCCTTACATCAATGTAGACAAACCTTATGTCACAGAGAAGTGAAATGACTGGCCCAAGGACTCAGGAAACGTGTGGCAAAACTACATGCAAGAGGCAGGTGTGCAAGCAGCACATGCCCTGACTTAGACCAAAACATTAGCATCCCCTCTCAGTGTTTTAAATAAGAATATAAGGTTTCGTTTCCTCTAGGCAGCCGCAGCAAACCTCAGTTTGGCAGTGCATTTCTCATTACCCTTCATGATGATATCAGGTTTGATTTGTTCCCCAGGGGAGGATTTTCTCCTTGCACCTCATTACCTCTCTTCTCCTTAATCTGATGTTCCTATTTGAAATGCCAGCCGGCATTTTCAGAAGTGTTCTTGACAATGGTTAATTATAGAAGGGTCCATCAAACTGCACAGATACAGGTCAAGTAAAGACTGCTGGGGACTTGTTCTGCCCTCAGAAGGAGCAGTCAGCATGGCCTCTCCTCCCAGGTTCAAATGGGCTCCACCATCCCGTTGTCACCCGCTGTGTGGGGTCACTCATCTCCCCCCGCACAGCTTGACAGCCCTAATGGAAGCTGAAACGGAAATACTCTGTCATCCCAACTTCTCATCCCTTGCTGCCACTCACTTTGTAGGCACAGCAACGCGCCTGGGACCCATCAAAGTGGGAGCTAGGACTCTTTTGATCCTCTCCTCAAAAGCACTGACAGAGGATGGGGCAGAAGGCCGAGCTGCAGCAACTCCCGCGTGGCTGTAAAGAACGGCAACGTGCTCACATGAACCCTGCTCACAGCACAGACGCCGTCTGAGCCTACAAGAGGTCAACAGGGATCAGCTCCGTGTCGCTGCTGCTGCTCCTCACAGCGGCAGCTGTGCAGTTTGAGCTTCCCCTGAAGCACAGAAGTTTGTGCATTGTTTACTCCATCACCACAAGGATGGCTGGATCCTCACAATCTGGTACCTCAGGCGAGAACAAGCTTTCCAGTGGTTGGTTTTGTTCCACACACACCTCGCTCGTGCTTTGCTCAGATGTAAATGATTACATAAGGTGCAGGAGCAGAAGAACCAGGCCAAGAACAGCTTTCTGTTTAAAGGAAAGGAGTGTTCATGTTGCTATGCACACCATAAACAATGCCAGATCTGTGCAAAATCTCTGCTGAGCTGACAAGTAATTGAAAGCTGTTGATTACAAGGAATGAAAACTTACTTTGGTCCTTTTCTGACCTAGCAAAGACCACTATGGATTAAAAGGCAAACCCTGTTGAAGGAAAACCTTACTTTTCAGAATGAAAAGGGTGCAGTAACCATCTGCTGCCTCTCTATCTGCTACCCTGGCACAAAGGCAAAAAAGGAACTCAATCACTTGATCCTAATATCTAAGTATCAGTCTTGGTGACATGCAGGGTATGAGCCAATGAATTGGAATAACTCAGAAACTTCTAATCAATGACAGAGTCATCACTGCAACTTTAACTACTGTCAGCATTAGCATAGTTAGGCCTTTTGGGTAGGTGTTTGCTTTCAACACATACTCCATAGGGCACAGATCACCATCTTGCTCTGTATTTACACAGCACCAAACACTGTGGTCTGAGTTAATCACCAGATCTCGGGGAAAACAACTCCACAAAAGTATTTCACTTATGCTGCAGCCAAACAAATCCCTTCCCCTTTATGGCTTCTCCTAGAACACTCTGGGTGCCCCAGCACCACTCCTGAGGTTACCAATGCTTACTGTTTCCTTCCAGATAAAAAGGTTTCTGCCCTTTGGAAAAAACCTGCCCCGGGTTTCGAGCACAGCATCTGTACTCTTGCATGTCTCTTGGTACAAGAACAAAAAGGGAAATTCCAGATCTGTTCACTACAGACCTGATCCAGACCCTACTGAGGTGCGTGGTTCCCAAAGGGCTGGGATTGCTCCCAGAGGAAACAAGTTCTTTTCCCCACAAAGCCCTGGAGAAGACAGATACTGTCGTATGCCCAAGGAAACAAAAACATTACCCTTTGCTGCAACTCATAAACATTTGAAAAAGAGGCATCCATCCAAACCCAATGAGGTGCACATCAGTAACGCAGAGGACTGCAGACATAAACAGCAACATTGCTTGCCTTGACCCCAGCCAGTCTGCTAAAATGCAAATGCAATCCCTTTAAAAGAAAGGAAAGTTTTAACTGATAATTCTTATTTGCTTACATGATACAGTGTCAGAAGCTCAGCGTGAATTTGCATCTCCTTGGAAACCCAAGTTACAACAAGATGGATCAGATCATCAGTTGCTCTAAAGTGACATTGCCCCATTGACTCCTCTCTGCAGCCCCCTTGGGAACTACAGGAAAAATATCCAGTATTACTGACAAGAGTTTGAGAAGCATGAATTCTTTTCTCTCATAGATATGTGGTGTTGGTTGTTCATACAAAGCTCTCCTCGAGTGCTCACTCTGTAGCCTCCTTAAGATCCCAGACAGATACCTAACAGGACTAAAAGCTGTGTTTCACATTAGAGTAAAAAACCAGCTCATTTTAAACTGCAGTCAGTAGCTTTTCCTCCAGGTGTTTCCCCAATGAGAAGACCTTTAATTGTGCACTACCACATCACCTCAGCAGGACATACTGTTTTCTACCTACTCACAGACATCTGTTGTCACAGAATCACAGAGCACTCTGAGTCGGAAGGGACCCACAAGGATTATTGAGTCCAGCTCTTAAGTGAGCAGCCCACACAGGGACTGGACCCACAAACTTGGCATCACAAGCACCATGTTCGGACCAACTGAGCTCATCTCAGGGTGTTGCTTCAGAAGGAGCCAGAGAGATACTCATTTTTACCCAGCAAAGGAATCAAAAGTCAAAGTATCACATCCAAATCTCACAGGCTCCATCCATGGCCTCCTGCTATGGGACACACCATGAGGTCCTCAAGGCCTCACCTCCTCCTGGGAGAAATGCTATTAACACCAGAGGTGATTGCTTTGTTTTCATTCTTGCGTATGAGAATTGCAGGCACTAGGAAGGTTTTGTCTCCTTTTGTCTTCTGAAGAACATTTTGCACACCCATAACCCACCTCTTACAGCCCTACAGAGGCCAAGCTGACTAGCCCCTCTGCAGTCTTGGCACCCCAGCCGCCGGCATGGCAGAGACAGCTTCTGTTATTACTTCAATAAAATATTTTGCAGAAAACAGAACCATCAGCAGAATCTACAAACAAGCACTGAGCAACTCAGCGTTTATCTGTCTACTCATCCATGTCAGTGCTTTGTGTCAGCATGAAACATTGGTCTTCACAGTTCACACTTACCCTGCTGAACTACAGCATAATAAAATATTTATCCGCCTCCCCGAGAAGCTACATGATAGCCATCAGTCACAAAGGTTTAAAACAACTGAGTGGCAGCCACTCACCCGTTATTAAACCTCAAAAACACATAATAAAGCTGCTTGATTAGCTCCTGTGCTACTGAGCTGTGCTCAAGTAAATACCTCTGATTTTGAACTCGTTTAAACCAGAATCTTGCAGGTTTAGTGCCAGTGCATCTGAAAAGCTAAGTGCACTGCCCAGCATCAGCTGCAGTTTGTCAGCCCTGCTCGAAAAAACCTACCCTGCCCCACAGATAAATATCCTTTCATGTGTCACCAGAGAAGCTACTGTACAAGGCTAAGACTTGGGTTTCACAATGTGGAAAGGCTGTGTGAGGTTATAACCATCACACTCATTTCCCCTGAGATTTAACTTACAGTAAGATGAGGACTAGAGTCTCATTTTCAGAGTTCTACCCAAAAGAAAATTTGAGAAGTATTTTTCTATTTCACTATTATTCATCGAGCCCGCGTAAGCCCTGTAAATAAAACATGATCACTCAATGCCACCCACAAAATGTCTGGTTTTGAAAATTCAGAGTAAAGGAAAAAATAGCTTAGGACTTTTCAGTTATCAGTCTGTGAAAAATGACTTAATCTGTTTCTGATATTCATATATGTGAGCACAGTCTGATTGGGAAAACATGAGCAATCAAAAATGCTTGCTTCCAAGGCTTGCACCTGGATTCTCCTGTGGTTTTAAACCACCAAAATATTCTGAAACCAGATGTACCAAGGAGCGATTCCAAAGAGAGAAGAAATGGCATTAGAGCCACTTTACAGCACATCAACATATCTTGTTAAATCAGCAAATGCTGACTGCAAATCTGCTCCTTTAGAGAAACTCACAAGGCATTGATACTTGAACTGTTTATGTGTGGATACTGCTGCAGTCTAAAACACAAGGATTTTTGTGTATCTTCACGTGTTTTTATGGGAATTTCTTTATGGTCTTACCAGCTACACTTCCACAGTGTTTGCCTGAGCACTCATTTAAATACTCCCACTGGATACACGTGCATGTGCACTACTTCATCTCTTCACTCCTGGTCCTCTTTTGCATACTTCTGTCTGGGTATTTTTAAGTCAAAATAAGACAGAGGTGAATCATCTGGGGTTTTTTCAATACTTCATGCATCACTATCAATATTTCCAATGCCCTTTGACTCACTCAGCAGATAGCCTATCATAAAATACGCAGAATTGCTTGTGAAATAGAAACAGGTAGGACAACAACTTCCAAGTCAGAGCATAAACCTGGCTTCTGTAAGGAGTGACACCACTTGATGAGAATATCAGGCTGCTTACAGGCAGGGTTTATTGAACATGCAGAGTCAGCTGGTTGGGAGGCGATGGCACCTTCACAGTTGCTGTCAAATGTGTTAACACCACAACAGCTGAGAAATCCTGCTTCTTCCATCACAGGATTTTCTTTTATCTTTTTAAGCTTGCACAGTTCAGAAAATCTGGTCCTCCCTGGAATCTCATACCTCCCCCACTTCAGTCCCTGATTTTTATGGGAAATAAGGCTGGAGCATTTGTTCTCCTGTGTGTGAGTACAATGCCTGGATGAGATTTTAATTATAGGAAAATAGCCGAAATGACACCAATGCTCCATGGTAAATGTATGGAATGCTGACACCTGCCGGCAAAAGGTTTAATGTCACTCGTGGACAGGAATTTGCCCTCATCTACACCCCAAAAACTCATTCCCATCTCACATGCACAACAGCCAGCCCAAGCAGGGACTGAGTTCAGCATGACACCAAAGATGAAGATCCAGAGCTATCCTAACACCATGAAAACCAGCATGAATCTCCTGCTCCCTGAAAGCCAGTGGCTCTGGGCCAGTCCAAGGAGTTTCCCACCATCCAGGGGAATGACTGCGTATTTTGAATCTCAGCAAAACCAGCAGGGATTAACTGTGCCAGAAAAACAAATCTTTTGTAGCTGGAAAAGTGCTGACCTGATTTAATAGCCCACTAAGCTGGCAGAACACCAATCCTAGGAGAAAGAAAGAAAAAAAAAGTCACATTTTCCTGCCAGATTCATGAGCTGAATCTGCTCAGCAGCAAGTACCAGAGATGGTACCTGGGAGGAGGGGATGAGGGGAGCACAGAGCTGGGCACAAGAAAAAGGCAGCAGGACTGTCCCCTCTGGCACCAGCCAGCTGCAAGGAGGGCTCAGCTGTCTCACCAAACCACATCTTCAACCCACATTCCATACACAGGTGGGCAGCAGGGAAAAGCTTCCTCTCCTGTTCCCTAGGCCGTGTGCACAAAGGCACAGAGATGAGCTTGGTGCTGGGTCTTCCTTTCCAAAACATGAAAATAAAGGGCGACAAAGATGTTCTGTTTGGATTAATTACTGCAGCCAGAGATGCTTGCACACTGGCATTTCTCCTGCACGAGTTGTTGTACAGACTCCTGCCACACTCCAGAAATGAATCCCACCCCTTATCTCCCTTTCAAAGACTCTTGTCTCTAGGAAACAATATGAAAAAAAGTGACAATGCTACTGTTCACACTCACTGGAGCAAAATTAGCCCTCTTTGAAACAAAACCCTCGAGAGTCACTTGTAGTGACTTCAAGGCCCTTGCCCATGTTGCTTTCACTTCTCTTCAAACTTTAATTGATTACAGCAGAAGTAATCTTTTCAGTTGTTTTGATGAGTTTTCTGCAAGAAGGCAAACGTGGATGTGACACTTAAGATGATTACAAGGAAAAACACTCTTTTAAAGCCTTAATGAACTTCATGAAAGCAAAGAGCTGTAGTGTTCCAGAGCTCTCAGCCCTTCAGGTTCACTGCGGGACACCCTGGCACGGGTGGCATTAAAATTAAACCACACGGTGCTCATGGTTTAGTCTGCACGAGGGCAATTCAGGACATAAGGACACCAAAGGGCATTAGAAAGCAACACCGCATAAACACGTGAACTTTTGCATTTCAGAGCACTTTTTCAAAAGCCTTTCAAAAAGAAAAAGTCTCTGTAGTTGTGTCATACCTGTTTCTGAACAGAAGCACTGGGAGAAACTCAGCTAAAAGTGTCTGCCTTCACTTAGCAAATTGAGTGTTGATTATTAAGCTGTTTCAGAGAGTTCTGGAAGCTGGTGCAGACCTCAAGGGGAAGACCAGCTCCAGGGGAGAGTAACCCCAGCACCAGCATGGAGATGCACATCTTTCAGCTGAAGGCTGGGATGCAGAAGAAACCTGAGGAAACTTGGAATCACCTGAAATGTTTTCTCTCCAAGCAAGCATTTTCCTAGCTCCACCTGCTAAGGAGCAAGCTAGATGGAATAATATAAAATTATTTGATGGATCTTTACTACTGGAACAGGCCCTTTAGTGAGGATGTGTCACTGTGGGATACCTGTGTGGAAACCAGTAAGAGATCTGTCCAGTGAGCTGATTTGCAAAGCAGTGTTATGGTATGTACAGAAAGAATTAACATCTCCAGTGCCACTACATGTATTTCACGGTATTTCTTTACCTGGGCATAAAATTTTCTCCCAGGCATCTTTTTTTCCAAAATAACATCAGAGAGATTGTAAAGGTTGAAACAGCAATGGCCGGAACTCCTACAGAACTAGAAAAGCTTCTCTACAAGAAAAACAAAACAGTCAAAGTTTGACAGAAAAGCATACAATAGATATAGTACAGGTGTAACTAAACAATGAATAATAAAAAGAAAGTAAATCAAACATCCTTATTTACTTCTCATCATGGAAAAACGAAGTATCCCTTGAAATGAAAGCAGCAAATTTAAAATGAATACAAGGAACATAATATTTCACACATTGCAGGAACATAATATAATATTAACATAATAAGGAACATAATATTTCACATTACAACTAACTAACCAGTACAACTCACAGCTGTCGGAAGGCAGCAGAGCCAAGGGCTTAATACAAATAAAATTAGATGCTGGAAAGAGAAACCAGAACCTGTTTGTAAGGGGATAAGCTGGGGACTGCAGCTGCAGAGGTAGGAAGACCCTTCAGTTATTGCTACACAGCTACAAGCTGAGAGATCTCCTGACTCTCAGAGAACATGTGATGCTGTATTGCACGTCCAGATCCTGCACTGCGAGGGGAAGGATCCTCTGTCCACGGGAAGATTCCTCACCAGAATGTTAATGCCTCACTTGCGCTGAATTTTGTTCCCCTTTTGCATATCAAAAATACTATGGATCATTGTCTCCAAACAGAAGTTCATTCCAAACTTTAAATCATTTCATTAAAAAATAAATTACATTAGCAGCCAAGCCTCGATTTTCAATTTTGTATTGTGCTGTGCTCTCAGGTTTTCTTTTTATGACCAATGTAGAAAGATTTTAAATTATAATCTATCCCTTGACATACTTTGTACTGCAAGTTTAATCAAGTCTCCCAGAGGAAAAGAAAATCTAACAGTACCTTAAATCACTTGACAATCTTGTTTGGGGTGGGTTTTTTTTTTTTCCTAAGCAGAAACATTTAACATCTCTGCTTTTCATATACCCATATTTCATTTATTCCAAATACATTCCTATCTGCATATAGCTCATTTAAATATTCCCAGTTACCTCTGAGCATTATTTACTACACATCTTCTTTCAGGATGATTAGCATCATTTTGTAGGGTCCCGTTATGCCTTCATGGACAGCTGTACAACATCTAATGCAGCTGAAGTAGGATATTAGACCTTTCCTGGGCTTCAAGCCACAGCATTTTCTCCTCACAGTGTTTCTTATTTCTAAACTCTAATGTACCTCATCTTTCAAAACCCTCTCACTTCTGGTGCGGTTTTTTTTGGGGGGGGGTGGGGGGGAACCCATTCTCCTTTTTTTAAATCCCATTTTATTTTGCAGTTCTAAGTCAAACCTATTCCTCTTAAGGCTGTGCTGCCATCAATTCAGTCACACTTCTGAAGAACTGTGCTAAAATTTGGAATAACTAAGAATACTGATGGCATCACAAGGCCATCAGTCCCGGCAGCAAATGCAGAATCTTTGAATGCATGAATAAATAGCAGGAATTTAAAGACAGGTGAAAAAGAGTTTCTGCAAGCAAAAATGCCTCTGCAGGGAAAATCCTGATGGCAAAGTTTCAAATAGGGTTAATGGTCACTCAGGAATAATTTCAAACTACCTGAGGTTTGGAACTGCAGCCTAGAGGTAACCAGCATTTTCCTTGCAAGAGGATCACATTCCCTGGCATAAACAGCCCTTATAAACCAAATATAACCACACAGGGAAGCTGTCCCTGTCTGTTTCTGCTACCAGCAGGTTGTTGTAATTTATGCTACAGCAAGTCTCATGGTGTTCTGGAAATTAAAAGGGCAGAAAGATAAAACTACCTTAACCTTAAAAGCCAACATTCAAAAGGTTACGTGAAAACAAAGCTTCAAGAAGTTGCTGCTAGACATATTTTAGTATTTCCTCACTTTGTTTCAAACTCGGATCCTTCCTTTTTCTTCATAATTAATTTTTTACCATCATTGAAAGCATGGATTATCTAGTTAATATTTCACTAATTATCTTGAAGTTACCACACAAGTGCTGTGATCAGTAGGCCACTGAAGTTTTCAGTGCTGAAAATGCTAGAAGTCTCCAAACTAAATTACAAAGTACAATAATTCAAGTTCTTAATACATTCATTTCTTGAAGCAAAAATGCATTATGCTGTAGTCGAGTAGTAGTAGATTATTCAGCATTCTCCATTACATATAAGATGCTCTATTGTCAAATGCTAACATTTTTTCAGCTTGGCTACTTATGCCAAACTGAGGTGGGGGAGGGAGGTTATGTTTGTTTTATTCCTGCAAAATGGTTCAGTGGTTTCCAAGAACAAAGCTAGCCAAAAAAAAAAAAAAAAAAAAAAAGGGAGAAGCCTTGTTGCTCCATGCCTCGCAGCAAGAACTTGAAATGTTGCTTGTAGTATCCTCACTGGTGATGTGGCTTTAGTCCTGCTCAAATCCATCTGAGCTGGGCCTGCACAATGCTGCAAGTGTCTGAAAAGCTGCCACTGGCACAGGCTTAGGAGAGCCGTGTCAGGGTGAGTTCTGGGGCTCTCTGAAGATGCCCCTTCCCTGTACCACTACTGGAGTCACATCTGCATGGGTGGCCCCACGACTCTCTCTAGGAGCCTGTGCCACAGGAGATGCTCCCTCCATCCTGGCTCCTCGTTCCCTCCTCCCCACACACATGGCACTGATCCAGACACATGGTAAGCTGGATCCACTCATCTGGGTTCAAAACATCCCAGCAAAAACAGGGGAGGGGAAAGCAGGAAAAGGCTCTTCACCCAGAGCAGCAAGTGGATCCAGCTCACCAGAGAGAAGCTGGAGTAGGCTGAAAACATGAGGAGGGAAAACTCCTTATTGGTGCACGGACACAGCACACGGAGCTGCAGGCTCAGCTCCTCTTGCCAGACCCATCTCAGCTGCGAGGACTCCGAAGGACTTTCATTTCACTGACTGCTCCTATTCCTGCTGACTGGGGCAAGACTGGGAACTGAAACATGGAAGGAAATGATGACTGAAGTTTCACTGAGACATTTTTGGCATTTTCACAAATTTGGCATTTACACAGCCATTTTCACAACCCCTCATCATCAGCTTCCTACTAGCCCTTCAGTTCCATCAGTCCAATTCTGTGCGGGGCCCTGCTGGGGAAGAGACTTCTGCTGGTACTGGGTTGCTCCTAACCAAGACTGGTTTCCCAGTATAGCTCCCAACGTGGCTGCAGGGCCATCTGTGCTGGCACAGGAGAGGAGGGGTAGGGACTAAGAGGAGGAGAAAAGGCAGCAGCTTATTTAATCAGGCACTGCCCAAAAGAAACAATCACAAAACTATGTCTTTTGTACTGTTTAGTACAAAAAGTACTATTAAACAGTGAAGTTTTTCTAAGCCAAGGAAAAAGAGAAAGAAGCCAGCACAGTGGGGAAGGAAATGAGTAAACTAGGATGGGGAATCCTGTATGTCTGAAAGCAGACGTGAAAGAAGACAAAGCACATGATCTCCTCGCTTTTGGCAGGGACAAGCTATTTATGCTGGCTCAGCTGCCTGAAGTGACAGGCTGGGACTGAGAGCAGGAGGAGTGGGGAGCATGGTGAGAAAGGCCAGAGAAGGACACTTGAGGAGGGAGTTTGAGAGAGGCTGGGCAAAGAGCAGAAAGGTGGAAAGGGACATTACGGTGGTAAAGAAATTAAAGCTTGGAAAAGGAGGTCTAGCCCAAGGCTGAGACAAATCTGGGAAATGATTGTTTTGGAGGGAACAGAGAAGACAACTTAATGTTGCAAAAACAAGCAAAAGAGTCTGCGTTCACTGGGGGCAGCTCCTCTGCACAACTCAGGCTGCAACAGGATCCTGAGCCTCTGCTGCTTCTCCATCAGCAAATACCACTTAATATCTTTAAGTCACTGAATGGTGTAGTGATGAAGAGCCCCTACAGAAATGCAGATCTCCATCTCCATCCCGAGGTTTGAATAATGCACAGTAAAGAAGCCTGCAGCTCTAACCTGAGCAGGGAGAAAGCAGACGACTGAGCAGATACTCGTTAGTGGCAAGGCAATCATTAACAGTGAGCAGAGTTCATCTTCTGCCTCTTTCAAAGAGCCCAGACCATTTCACCTGGGTTCATCTTTGAGGGAGTCCACATCTGAGGGACAAGACTATGAGATAACGTACTCTGACAACAGGGCAGAATTGACAAAGATTAAGAGGCTGAATTAAGTCTGTACACATAATCCCATTTCTTGCATTTCTTAGAAAAACATGTCCCAGTCCATTAGAGTAGGCAGATTCAGAGTAGTAATTTCTAACAAAACTTCATTTTTCGGCCAAGAAAAACATTTAGGCCAAACTCCCTCTCTCCATCATGCAGGTGAATGTTAGAAAAGTTGTTTATAATTTATTGCACACCTTCAACTACCAGTCAGTAGTTCAGCTATGAACAGTTAAGCATTATTTTCTCAGGTCCAAGCCTTCCAGCTGAGATCCCTGGCCACCTGCTTCCCTTCAAAGAAGCCTCCAAGAATTTTACCATATGGAAATACTCAACCCAGTCTTTTTTTTTCTTTTTTTGGTGTCCCATTAAGAATAATCTCTTTTTCAGAGGAATAGCTTAGCTTTTCCCTCATAGTTCTCAGAGCAGGTCTGAGTAATAATAAATAACATTACAAATGAGGAAACGCATGTCCAGCTCGGTGAATCACAACGCCTCTCTAAACCACACTGAAAATGAAGCTGCTGGTGAAGTGTTCTTTAAACTTCTGTAGGAGTAGTGATAAAAAGCAAACAGGGAGTACAGCTTTATCTGATTTACTCGTTCCAAAGTTGTGCAAGGTATCTACACTTCTGTAAACAAATACTGCAACCTGCCTGGACTTTCATCAGCAGTTATCAGTTTAGGCAAAACCCAACACTAGTGCACATTTATACTTCTGATGGGCAAGGATACAAATGGCAATTGGTACCTATCCAGTAAACGTACCACTGGCTTGCCCCAGAAGTTGTCTAAGTCTTTTCAGTGGGTATAGCTGGAAAGGAACCAAGTCACGCACCTACACACACCCCTACTCCAAAATATCTGAACTTCTTCCACCTTTGTTCTTTCTGTTACTGTGTCCACTTAGCCTAAAGAAAGCAACTTTTCATACGCCAGTGAGTCACCCGCACATGGTAGAGAAGATGACAGACTTTCTCCTACCACAAAAGCAGTGATCTTTGTTTATGCCAACACGGTGTGATGTGAGTACTGCCAAGATGAAAAGAGGTAAACCCCGGTCCAGCAGAAAAAAAAGATCATCTCCAAAAGGAGGAGCTCGTGTCTATTCAACACTGCCCATGAGTGCTACCAAAGACTGGGAAACTCTATGTAAAAACTATACCCAGTCTTATATTTGAGCTATTCTTAACAGTAACCATGCCTGAAGTTTTAAGGACAACGTGAATTTAAGCTTTTCGTCATGCAAAATGAATACACTCAGAAATGACATGGCTTATTTATGTACCTGCAGGCTATTTCTTGGAAATTACATAGTAATTTATGCTGGCCATGGGAACATTACTAATGTAACATCATGTTATCTCCTTATAACAATGTAAATGCCTCAGATCAAAGTATTTGATAACATCTCTGAGATAAATGTGCCATCCATGCGTAATTCCAACAATGGAGGATGGATGTAGCAGCAAGACAATTTGCATTCTTGCAAATGTACCAAAGTTCAAAAAATATAGCAAATGTAGAGGTAACAAAAAATACAGCAAAAGGAATATAAAGACATTGAGATGAAGTGTGTGTTTCTGTGGGGACAGATTAGGAAGGTGTGTCTGATGCTGCAACAGTGGAAAAAAACTGAACTTATTCTCTAATTTACAAAAACTGTTCTAGGATAAATGACTAAGGTCTGACTTCCAATCCAAATGGCATTATTCCAAAATTACTGTACAAACAGTACAAACAGATTAATAGTGAGTTTCAGGCAGAACAAGTCTGACATGGACACACATCAGTTCTTACAACTGGTCTCTTGGCATCTCTCTGTAGAGCACAGGAGCTCTTCTGGCACTGCTTTCTGCTCACAGCCTGCTGCAGAGAAAGGAGCAGCAGCTCCAGAACTAGCCAGGTACCAAAGTGTGTTCCTGCCTTCCTGTCTTGGGGTGACTGTGCTGTTGTATCCCCTACCACCGCTCTATGCCCAGACATGATTCCTGAGCCTTTCTATGCCTTTAAAACTGGATGCAAGAGACAGAGAAAAAAAAACTGAGCGAACTTTTCAAAACAGTTTGTGCTTCAAGGACACAGCCTAAACCATCACACTTCCCCATCTTCACTGCCTGGCACCCAGGTACATCTCAGTGCACTCTGTACCTGGAAGTCCTTGTTCCCATCATACCTCAAATTGTGTGTCTACTCTGTGATCTCTGCAACAGACTTGTTAAATTCAATTAACAGCAGCTCATCAGTAGTACAAAAGCTTGTCCAGAGTGCCTGAACTAAGCTCAGTCAACAGAACCCTGGATGTTTTTTAGGTTACCTGCAAAAGCCCCTAAGTCCCACCAATACACACAATTTTTTGATAAACATTAGAAAAACGACAAACAGTGTTAAATATTAAATGTAAAGAAGATGATTGTATGAAGCAGTGAAATCCCTTGCTAGCTAAAATGTAGACACAGAAAGGATTTTGAATTAGGAAAGAGGTAATGACTGAATAAAAGAGAAACACACACGGTGAAGCGTTCTGGGAAAGTACATTGACATCCCAAAGCAAATACAAGCCCAAGTTCAATCAAACAGGGTCACAGAAATGTTATGTTCTTTTATCAAGCACTAAAAAGCTGGCAAGTAAGTGAGGTGTGGAAGCTGTCTGCATGGTGAATTTCAACCTGGAGAAAATCTTCCCAGACTGAGGTTTCAAGCACAAGTCAACGTGAGTTTTCCATTAATAAGATTAAACGTTTCTGCAGATGTTTCAGGAAGATATTAAAGTGTTTACAAAAAGAATGCAAATAATGGAGGCAAAGACACAAAAAGTAAGCTTGCTTACAAGTAGGACTTGGGGAATTTTAGGTTAAGAGAGAGGTTATTTGGGGATCAAAACACACATATAAAAGTTTGATCTTAATGAACTTGTACCTTTTTCAAACCTATGAAGAATCCAGTGTCTGAGACAGTATTGTAAGATCAAAATAAAAATGTGAGAGAAAAATGCTGGAAAAAGACTGTAATATTCATACAGGCCTACAAGAAAGTCCTTTTATTTTCAGTCTAAGGTCTCAGCCCAGAGAGCTGTTCTACAAGGGCAGGTTCCACATGGGCACTGTGATTCATCTATCCAACACAATTCGCAGGATCCAAGATTTCAAAAAATTCTCAGTCTACAAGCATCACCTGAGAAGCTCCCAACCTTTCAGGCAGTGAAAACTAAAGTTCTCAGAGTACATCCTAAACCTGTAAATCCCCGTGACTTTCAGTGGCAGCCTAAGCTAGAAGTGTTAGCAAGCCCCTCTTTGCTTCATGAGCCTCTACGTTACGCTGGTTGAGACTGCGCTGAGGATGCTCATGAACCAGACCAGGATGATTTATCTGGAGGGTTGAGTTTTCTTTCAGCTGGATCAGTGCAGTCTTGTTGCTGCCCTGCTGGCATGTCACAGGGGTGGCACAGGGTAGAGAAAAACAGGCAAGAGAAAGGAGCAGCTCCCTACAACATCTAAAAACGAAGTGTAACATTTAATTTCGTTCTTGCTATCAGAGTATTTCCTACTGGTTTCCTCCAGGCAACTCCTGCTCAACAATCCCATGATGCAGGAAGAAAACACTCACCACCAGCAAGAGCTTCCTCTCTTGTACTGTCATCATCACTGGGCTGAAGAATATTCCAGGATGTCAAAGCAAGTGAAGAAATGTCTTCAGCTGATGACAGCTTCAGCATGTCCATGTGATTGCTCTGAGGCTTGTAACGGGGGATGAAACACTCTTTGCCTTGCTTAAAAATGTCCTTAATGATGTCTTCTGTCTGGACTTCATCTGGCATGCTCAGGAAGATTGCAATTCTTTTGGATTCTTGGTACTTGGGATGGTCAATCACCTACATGGGAAACTGACACAATCAGTTTATGAAAAGTTTTCGGAAAGATCAACTTACTTTAATTTAACACTAAACAGGAGCAAAATATTTATTGAAAAAGGTAGAGATACAAACTTTGATGCATCATAAACAGAATAAACTGACTTTGTTTCCTCCTCCAACATTTCTACCATCAGCAAAATCAAAATAGGCAAATTTTTGCACCTAGTGAACAAAACACTAGACAGGTTTGGGCCAGCAAAAAACAACTTGGCAGACAATCTTCCAATCCCCTAAATATCTGTGCCATACAGTGCAGACATCCTCAAATGCCCAGCATCCCTGCAGAAAGATACAGCAGGCCAGAACTGCCAGCTCATGCAAGCCACGAGGGTTTAGCATTCCTCTCCTTCCACCCTTTTTAGAGGCTGCATCTCTCACCCGGGCCCAGGCAGAACGAGAAGCACCTCAGTGATAATAACTCAAGGGAAAATTAGCACCAGAGCAGATGACTGCAGAGCACAAAGTCTTCCAAGACCAGGTCCTTCTTTCTTTGGTTAACCTGAGTATTTTCTCTCCAGCAAGCTGAGATACGTGACTTCAAAGATCACCTGCTTCTAATAGGTGATCTTATTACCACATATTTTTCAGAGCTTGAAGGAAAGATGGCCTTGCCATTTTTTGCTTTTCATGAGACTCTGTGCTGGGCTTATAAAAGGCTGAATATAGGAGGGAAAATAAAAAATGCTTATATGGTAAAAAAGTGTTAGCAGACTCGTACCTCACTTGTCTCTGCCCATTCCAGACTGAATTCCACATTAAAATTTGAAAGGAGGCTTTTAAAAGCTTGTCTTCTCATACTCTAGCACCTTATATATTTTCTTGCATCTGGGCAACACAAATCTAAATGTGTCCCTACTCATTTAAATGTGATTTACTCTTATTCTACACACTTTCAAAAATCTGTCCAAAATACCAGATAATTGAGAAACTCTCTACTATCTACAGAACAGAGATCAGATCCCCTGCTCAGTGTTTGTATAACTCCAGGGTAACTTGTTCTTCTGAGCTTTAGCCTTTGCCCTGGCTTTGTTTTGAGATACAAATGCCCGTATCTTGAGTCAAGATATGGTTCCCACTACATTTTTTATTTTCTTTCCATCACAACAGTTAAAAACCCAGGTGAAATATTCAGAAGATGGATATAATTTTTGTAAGGGAAAAAAAAAAAAAAAAGAAACACTCCAGACTAAATGATGTTGGATGTGTTGCTTGGCCACAGAAACATCTTAACAATTCAAAACCATATTTTATTTCCTTTTCTATCTGCCTAACCCTACACATGGATTTTTCCAAGGGATTAAGCTCTTAAAAGAACAGAATTTCCATGGTAGCTTTTGCTGCAAAAAGCAGACTACTGAGTCAAGCTGCAGTCTCCAGAAAATGGCTGTGGCTCACGTTGTTGAGGGCCTCCAGAGCCGAAACTTCTCATGGGCTTGGTGAAGAGAGAAACTGAGACACTGAACTCTTTCACTGGGTGCTGTGGGCACCACACAGGTCCCATCTGCTCTGATGTATCCAGTAACACATTAATCAGGCTGTATAGGGAAAAAAAAATGAGGTTGAAGATGTAAACCCACGTGTGAGCAGGAAGACACCATTTCAGATGTTCTCAGAATTGTGTAGATGCTCCTGCTATGACTCGGAGCAGTTTCTGAGAAGACTGAAAAATTTCCACACTTAACAAATATTATCTGCCCATTGTTCACCAGCTGATGGCAATTTTTATAGAATCAGAGCATGCAAATAGCATGACTTTAATCATAAATATAAGCATTAAAAAAGAATAATCATCCAGAAGCTAATTAAACACTGGTGGCTAGGTTGGCCTGTGAAGCTATTTCATTTTGAATTTAAAGATTATTTTGAAATGAGATTTTACTACTGAAAGTATTACTCAGGTGTTATAAAATAACCTGCTCACTTTTATGAGCTGCAAGCACTGATGTATGTTACAAAGCTACATTTCTGGCATTATATCATTCCCAATATTTTCTCAGCCTTTTCAAAAATTTCTCCGTGCTTGCTGTGCTACCCACCCCCCATGAGGAAGCCGACTCTACTTTCTGCCACTTGCACAGAGCCACTGTGTCTCAAGCAAGCTCAGGATTTTCAATTTGTGTCAGATTATTAAAATGCCAAGATAACATCACTTCATGTCATATTTCCTGATGCCTTCTTTTAAGCAAAACAAAGGCTGTATCTTTTAGTGTGCTCTCACTAGAAGAAATGAGTGCTCTGTTGCTGGGTTTATCAGCAGCAGTTAGACAAAGGCTGAGGGCTTCTAAAAATTCAGTACTACATGGGCTAGGTGCTTCAAAGTTGGCTGAGGATTCTGAATTTTTGAAGAGGATGCATGCATGTATTTACTAAAAATTGAGAAATTTAAGTCTAGAATGTATGATTACTAAAATGCATTACCATGACAGCAGAACACTACATATTGAGACATATTTTTAAGAAGCATTTCCCAGTGGAAAAAAAGGTTATGTAAGTTCCAGTTAAACTTCCTACAGCCTAAAGTTTCTGTGCTGCCACATTGCACTCATGAAGTGGCTACACATTAGTAGTAAATGAAGTCTATAAAATGATTTGAGATCCTCTGGCAGGAAAATAACCATATAAATGTAGATCATCTAGAAGTACCCGCTGGTGCTGCAAAAAAAAATGAGGACTGTGCTCTATTACATGCAGTGACTGCAAAATAAAATTTTATTAAGTTTATTAAAATGATAAAATACATCTATATAAAAACTGTGTAATCCAAACACAAACAGGACATTTCAAAAGTACATACCCATATCAGTCTGTGCTAGGGTACCAGTTAGGCAAACCCTGCTTGACATCTTTTAGAGGGTAAAAATTATATTAGAAATAAAATAGTGTGGAAGAAACACCGCTGCAAGATACAGAAGGGAGATGACAGCGCGTAAAACAAGAGGCCAAATCAGGCAGTGGCTGGGTTTTGTATGTATGGCCAGAGCCAGGCTGGTGGGAAATGTCTGAGATCAACACCAGCCGCCACCCCCGAGGGGTGTGCGGCACTCTGCCCCCATTGTCCCCAAAATCCGCGGGTGAAGTGTGACCACCCCCGGCGTGATGTGTGATCACCGCCCCACGGCTCAGCTGTGCCCACCGCTCCCTAGAGAAGTGTCCCCAGCACCCCAGGGGCGATGAGTGCCCAGCGCTCCACCGGAGAAGTGTCCCCAGCACCCCAGGGGCGATGTGTGCCCACCGCTCCCGAGAGAAGTGTCCCCAGCACCCCCGCTTTAGCCGGTGCCACCAGCCCCGATCCCCGGCACTGCCGAGGAGGGGCGAGGGAAGGCTCCGAGGCGGAGCGCACCCCCCGCTCGGCGGAAGGGCCCCTGAGTCACGCTTTCGGTCACCGGCGGGGCCTGGAAAGTCCCGGCCGTGCTCTCCGGCGGGCCGGGCCCTGCTCTGGGCCGTGCCCGGGTGTCCGCACCCACCTTGCGCCCGAGCAGGCGGGACTGGCGCTGCTTCTCGGCCGCGCCGAGAGCCCGCAGCCGCTGCCGCAGCTCCCCCCGCAGCTGCCGCTTGGCCGCCCTCAGCGCCGCCGCCATCGCGCCGCCGTTCCCGGCCCGCTCCATGCGCCGAGTACGCCGGGCGGGCCCGCGGCGGAGCCGGGCAGGGCCTCGGGGGCGGCCCGGGACCGCCCGGTCACCGCTCCGAGCCCGGGTGGCACCGGCCCCACCGTGCTGGAGAGCCCCGGCCAACACCAGCGGTTTTTTTTTTTGTTTTTTTTTTTTTTTTTTTTTTTTTTTTTTTTTTTTTTTTTTTTTTTGGTTTTTTTTTTTTTTTTTTTTTTCTTGGGGGTGGTGGGGAAATTTTTTTTTTTTTTTTTTTTTTNCCTGGCGCAGATCGCGAAGAATTTTCCCTTCTCTAATTTGGTTGCAGGAAGGGAAAGTACATTTCGGCGGGATGTTGTAGCACTGTCTACCAAGCAGTTTCATATCCCTGTGGTATCCGGCGGTGGCCGTGGGCTCTGGGGAAGGGTGCGAAGGGACAGCCCTGTGCCTGTGCTCAGGTGGCCATCGGTCTCCGGCCCAGGTGCTGTGCCCACGGGGAAGGTGGACACGGACACGGACACGGACACGTCGCTGTGTCCTGAGGGAAACCTCTGGGTCCAACACACCTTTTAACTGCCCAGGGGAGCTGGTGGAGTCACCATCCTTGGGAATGTTCCAGAAATGACTGGATGTGGCACTTAGTGCCATGGTGCAGTTGACAAGGTGGTGACCAGTCCAGAGGTTGGACTCAGTGACCTCAGAGGGTTTTTCCAGCCTAACTGATTCTGTGATTTTAAGCGCAGAAAGAGATGTTTCTATAGGAGAACGGGTGTTTTAATAAATCTATGTGGCATTTGATGACATCTCAATTTAGCTACTGGGTGCATCGATTAAGTCATCAGCCGTCCCATGGTGCAGCTCTTTGACCTCACCATTTGCTCTAGAAGCAGCACTTTGTTTTCCCATGAATTGCCTAGCAGATCCAAGGATCCCTTAAACAGCGGTGCCCCAGGACCTGGGTACTACTCAGTGTTGTGTGGATAACTCCATGACAGTTACATTTGTGTTATTTTATAAAACTCAGCTAATAGCCCTGCTGTTTTCAGACATTTTACTGTGCTTAGAATTGGGGTGGTACATCTCATCACTGCTTTTCTTGCTCTTCAGTGCAGAGCAAAAAGGAGGTTTTGTCCCGGTGAAATTAACCTGGAGCCCACTGGATCATTAATGATCCAGGCTTCTTTTGTTTAAATCCTGCCCTTACCATGAAGGCAAGTTCTAAAATTATTGTATCACCTACATTTTGAAAATACACAGCTACCCTTTATATTTAACTAAAAAAATTGTACTTCTGAGCATAAAGTAGGTTACTAGATCAGTGCAAAAGGAAGTGGATGCGGTATTAATAGATTGGTGTTAGCCACTATAATGTGTACTTGCAGTAGCACTCAAAAAGGAACTGACTAAGAATTACTGTTCTTACCATGAAGATTCAGACTGCTAATAACTAAATACATGTCATGACATGTTTAAAAATGTCATTTCTGAGAGGTGCTTCCACAGGTGTTCTGGAGGTGGGGATTTTCCTTTAGCTGCCCCTTTCCGTCTGAATGCTGCCATCTTTTCTTCAACAGCAACAAAGATTTCCTCACAAATCCTGCCTGCATGCCAAATAATATTTCTTGTTTTCACTGGGGAGGGAGAGGGAGAAATACATGTTCTAACAAACATTGATGTCTGTTTGTGTTCTGTGGTTAAACCCACCGAGTTAGACCATGGAATCACAGAACAACCCAGGCTGGAAGGGACCTTGAAAGCTCACGTGGTCCAGCCTTTCCTGGAAAAGGGAGCCTAGGTGAAACTATCTAGTGTCCTCTCAGGTGTATCCTGAAAATTGCCAGGGACGGGGACCCTACCACATCCCTGGGCAGGTTGTTCCAGTAAATAACTGCTCTTACTGAAAAAAAGAAGTCTTATGTTGAGATGAAAGATGGAGAGCCCATTACCAGAAGAGGCTGATTTGTTCTCCCAGTGTCATAAAGCCTGGATTTTGTAGAGGATTTGTCTCAGAGAACAATGCTGTTGTGTGCCACAGGCAGCTGCTGGCTCAGTTTGGTTCACCTCCCAACACGTCTAAAAAAAGAAGAAGAGTGTTCAGACCCAGCCTTAGTTCCCTAATGGAAAATCACTACAGCTGAAGAAAACCCTTCTAGAATGAATTCTTGAAGAGCTACTGTTTAGCCTTTGAAAGCAAATGGAATTTGAGTAAAAACATTAATTGCCCCAGACTGTAAAAGCCTGGAAGTCTCTTACGTTGCTCTCTGAATTTGCTGAGTTCCATGATGTATCCCAAAACACTAATTACTGTCATCAGAGCTGATCCAGTTCATTTATTTTGCCACAAGATATCTGTTTCTTATACAAGCTACCAGATAGTACTTAAAAAGTACTACAGAAAATGAATGTCTTGACATTATGGACATCAGGTCAAACCCATAAACCACTTGGATTTTCCAGTAGCATTGTGATAACTTTTCTAAGATTATCTTACTCAGGCAGATGTTGTCCCGTGCTCCAATTTTTTTCTGGAAAAAATGAGACCAGTCTTAAGGCTTTAAAATACATATTTTAATGTATTTTCTTGGAATATTAGTGTATTTACACAAATTTCCCATTTAAAAAACATTCTGTACTTGCCTATTTACATTGCCAGGTGACTACATCACACAAATGTGAAAGAACATTCATTGTAGATGTGAGCAATTAAAAAAATACAGCACAGAAACACATACCATTGCATTAACAGTAAGTGAGTGCACGTTTTTAAGTTGCTAGCTCCCACAAACAGTTCTTCCCATAGAATTTGCTTAGTCTGTGTCAGTTCTACCCACTTCTATGTTGGAGTTCCCATTTCTTTTTTTCTTCACAAAAATCCCCCCCCTCCACCGCCTTTTTCTTACACAGAGGTTGCAATAAAATGCATTACAGTAGTATTTCATTTCCAAAACAAATGACATAAAAACTTGTTTCTTAACCCATTGGATTGTATTTCACTAAAACAATGTCCTTTCATGGAGATGCGAGAGAGATTCCAAGAGCTGTCTGGATGTGGAAAATTATCTCAAAGCAATCCTGCCTGGAGAGGTGGACTTGAATTTTGCACGATGTGGTGCACATTCCCCTTTGGAAGGATCTCATCTTCAGATTTGGTGGTTAGAATAGCATGTTAAACATTGTATTTAGTCAAAATAAATACAAATAAATTAAAAACAGATTATGGAAGGAAATTATTCTCTTGTTGATATTGCTTGGAGGAAGGCTGAGAAGTGAAGCTTGTGGCAATATCTAGATTACACAGGAATGGCAGATCCTTTTACTTCAGTAGTACTCTCTGAACAAGGAGACAACAGCTATGAACAGGGCTGTGATTTTGGAGAAAGACAGTAGTGATCTTCTTTCAAACTTTGTTAGGAAGCCGTTTTCCTGTGGAAAAGAACAGGCACAGTTAGGGACAGCTTAAAAACAACGTGTAGGGAAACCACACCACTCTCTGCTAGTGTCAGATTAACACAGTGCTGCAGCACAATGCATCAAGGGACAGCTTTTCAGAGCTCTACCTCCAAAATATGAATAGGGCTTTAAAAACAGTAGCTAAAAATAGGTGCACCTTGCTGAGTGTTTGTTTTGTCTCCAAGTCAAGACTATGCCCTCCCTGTGTAAATAGAAAATAAACGTGAACTCTATCATCTGAGCCCACATCTTCCAGGAAGGTACAAGTACTATGTTTCTGATACAGTAATACACTCAGAAATATCTTCATTTAACCTTCCCTATTCTACTATGATGAGCCACCTATTATGACAGAATATTAGCAGGAGTTGATACTTCTCTTAAATAAAATTTGTCTCTATTGGAAAGAGATAGAAAGAGAAGCCTTTGCAATAAATCTGATGCATCAAGGGGCCATGAGTCACTATCACCTTTTTTTGCTGCTACAGACAGAGAAGGATTAAAACAGCAGAAAGAAAAAAGCAGAAAGAAAAAAAAGGAAAAGCAAGACACTAGAAAATAAATCAGGGGGGGAAAAAAAGTAATAGGAAATGTGAGAGAAGTGGGATGAGAGGGGGTGGAAAGAGAAAGTAACATTTACATATAAGTAAAGGAAAAAAGTACCAAGGAAATAACTGACACTGGTGTCATTGATTCTCAGATTCCCCTAACTGCAAAAAAATTAAAGTATTAGCGTGGTGAAACTTTGCAAAGCAAAAGGGACTTTCCCTTCCTGGCAGAATAGGAATTTCAGCAGCTTGGCAAAATAGTCCACTTACTGACAAGTATTTTTCTCAGCACTGACCAATCATAGATGGAAGTTCTAGGATTATCTCAGTCCAAACGGAAAAGATTTAGCGCCAGTTGTACTTACCTGTACATTTGTTGTAAGTAAAACTGATTTGGGGGATTAAATAATGGCTTTGTTGAAATCCACAGCAAAAGTGCTGACTTGATTTGTGAGGATCACACCTGTGTATTCTTTCCTTACCTTGAACTTAAGCATTTTTGGACCAACTCCTCTATGAAAGCAATATTGCTGCACTGACCTTAGGATGCCACTTAATTTTAGATTTAATGATGGAAGTTTCAGGGTACGCCTAGTTTAACCTGCTTTGAGCAGGAGGCTGGACCAAATGATTTTCTAAGCTCCTTTTCAACTCGAATTATGATATAATCTTGTGATTCAAAATTGGGAAGTGCCTTTTAAAAAGAAAGTTGTCTTTTATCACTGTTCTGTTTAAAGCAGAAGAAAAGCTCTCACTGTAAGTCTCAATGAGACATTCCAGACACCAAATATTAAACCAGCAAATGAAACCCTGAATAAAATGGTTATGACAGTGTCTATAGCAATAATTAATGAAATCTCCTAATCTAGACTTTGGTGGGAAATGAGAAACTCACCCAGCCACCGTTCGCATCAATCCATTCAGCTTTGTTGTTTATGATGTACTCTGTGATGAAATAAGAGATCTCCTCCTTCTCCTCTGCAGTCAGCTGAACCCCATGCTCTTGCAGCTTCTTGGTGAGAAGACCTCCAAACGTAAATATGGTCATAATTCGTCCCCAGTTAGTATTTCCATCAGCAAATTTTTCTTCCATGACTCCATTGAAAATCCTCCTGGCAACAGCTACAGAGGTGATGTCAATCCTGTCCAGGAGCGGCCGAAGAGCCTCCTCGGTTTGGTCTTGCAGGGAAGATGCAATGCTTCTCAAGACGTGAGCAACCCTGGTCTGGGCTGGTCCGAGGTGTGATTCCTGGAGCACATATTGCAGATAATCCTGAGCTAAGTAATAAACGTAATAGAACTCAGCCGTTTCCATTCAATATGAAATGCAGAGAGCAGTTCACCGCTCTTAATCAGGGTCGGCAGTGAGCAGCCACAGGGCTTGCACACGGTTTTGTTCGTCTGGTTTTGATGGCATCTTTCTGTTTTTACCACAGAATTTCCTGTAAAAGGTAGTGACTTAATGGTATGCGTTGGGGAATATGTCACAGAGGAAATGAAAGAAAAAGCGTCTCCTTTTATGTCTTGAGTGATTTATTCCTCCAAGTAGCGTAATTCCGCAACTAAAATCGACCAGATTTCACCACATTCTTTAGCAGCATAAATTGGCATTTTCCTAGGGACTTTTGCTACACACCACTAGCAGACATTTGGCATTTGGCTCGCCAAATTCCAAGAATGGTGTGTGCTGGAAAAGGTTAGGCATTTGGCTTGAATAAACGTGCCCAAGTGCATGCTGTTGGAGATGCAGCCCCCCCAGCACCCCCAGTCCAGTCTCCTCGCTGTCGGGGTTAAGGCTGCAATCTGTATTGCAGGTTTATGAGTTATTTCTGGTCACAGAAACTAGTAGACATTCCCAACAGGATGGAAGAATGGATAAACTTTCTTCAGCACTCAGGGAGTTTCACCGAAGTGCAAATAGTGGGAGCACAACAATTATGGATGGACAAAGGGAAACTCAGCTTTATAGCATTATCCCTGTTCCAGACTTTCCCACACTCTGAGTGCTCTTCGAGGTCCTTCTTTGAAGATTTGAATGGGAAGCTTCAAAGATTTCTTTCCCCCATGGGGAGTTCTGCTGTAAAAGACATTATGAGTATAAAAGACAATGCTAATGCAGGCAGCCTGTCAGAACATGGGATGGA
Source organism: Gymnorhina tibicen (assembly GCA_013399875.1). Taxonomy (NCBI): domain Eukaryota; kingdom Metazoa; phylum Chordata; class Aves; order Passeriformes; family Artamidae; genus Gymnorhina; species Gymnorhina tibicen. The sequence goes on from VXAZ01005755.1 coordinate 1,266,842, forward strand.
AAATACGGAGCCAGCGATGTGTGATACTTTTAGGACAGGTAACAAAGAAGTATCATGATACCTACAACTGCTCTTAGATTCAAATTTTCTGCCAAGCTGTTATTTTTGGGAGAGGAGGCAGGGGTATCTAGCCAGCTTTTTGCTTACAAACGTCTTCTCCTGAGGCAATCTGATCTTGCTAAAGGGCCAGGATGTGTCTGTAGAGAACTTCACCCCATTGCAAAGGCTTCAAAGAACAGCAAGCAGTTTGATGTCTGGAGACCCCTCTTTATCCATCACCCTTTCTTTATCCCTCTGCTTCTTACCCTCTTGCTCTTCCTTCTCTGGAAGCAAAAGGCACTCCCAGCACCCCCCCCCAACAGCTTTTCTTTGTCCCAGGAGTGGCTGAGAGCCTGTTCCCAGTCCTGGGCACTCCCTGATGCTCAGACCTATGGAAGAGGAGCAGAGCTGTGTGCCTGGTGGCCAGCACAGGGCTGCAGTCTCAGATGTCAGGATAGCACCTAATTACACTGGGGAAAGCCCGCCTGGGCTGTGATACAGCTCCAGTGTCAGCACACCGCTAACCTCAGCCAGCACCCAAAATGCGTGTGCCGGTTCTCTGACATCACAGTTTTTGCAGAAACCATTGAGTAGACCAGGGTAGTTTCCATTTCCTGCTCAGGTGTTTTTCTGTATGTGGTGAATCTGGCCGAGAGTGTCACAGTGGGTGATCTTCCACCATAGTGGGGCATTAAACCTCGAGCTAGAACCAGCACAGCACAGCGTCCAGCACTTCAGGATTATTTCCCTCACTTTCTCTTGGAAGCAAAGAGAGAGGGGCCTTGGTGCTGTGTTCCCCTTTGGGAGAGAAAGTGTTTTGGGAGAGAGCAGTGCGAGCTAGAAAACACCAATGTTAGATGTTACCCCCAGGGAAGGATGTGATGCCAGGACTGGGAATGGGCTGGGCATAAAAAGCTGGATCTCCCCTCTTTCATACACTCATGTTCTTACCAAACCTCATTTTGAAAGTTCAGAGGTGTTCCCTATCCAATACCTGCAGCTGTTGCTTTGGCAGAGCTGTCAGGCTGACTTTGCCTTTGTTATGTTCAATGATTTCAGCAAAATGCTAACATTTTATGAGGAATGCAAATGGAAAAAAAAAAGGATGTAATAGTCCCTAACTCTTTCCAACTGGACAGGAATTTCTGGTGCAGAGGGAAGTCATTGCTCACCCAGCCAGCTCCCCTCCTGTCAGATGCTTGCTGTAAATAGGGCTGAGAGAGGTACTAGAGCAGACATCACAAGAATCCTCTTCCTATATAGCACAGCCTGTGAAATTATAGATCATTCCTGAATTTCTTAGTAATTGATTAATGAAAAGCTTTTTGTATTCTTTGAGAATATAAGTAATAGCTGAATATGAGAACAGTGAACAGTACCTAAGGAGACCGGTTTTGTTTTCTTCATCATTGACAGTAGCAGAGCACTGGCAGATGCAGATGTTTCTTCATTAGTGGAGCATTTAGGATTCTGAGGAGGGTGATGAAATAAGACAATGAATATGTCACCATTATTGAAAGACTTCAGTGTTAATACCTTGGCAATTTCAGTGCAAATGCTGCTGCTTACAGTCCCTTGATTCCTTAAAGGGCTGTGAGGTGAAGCTGAGGGCTCAGCTCCCAGAATGGGGTGGCAGCTCTGAGCAGACAGCTCTAACAGCCAGCTGTGACACTGGTGACCAGAGCTCAGGATGGAGCTGTTGAAAATGCCCCAGGTCTCTCTCCTTCGGTGTTTTCAGTAGCGTGCAGTGCAGGGTGCAGTTCCAAGCGCTGGATGTTCACTAGCAGGGACAGTTAATGTATCTGTACACACAAGTGATAATGGTCAGCTCTCAGCACTCTAAGAAATCAGCTTTGGGATCTCTTGCATCATGCCACTCTATTGGAGTCTCATTTTCTACGTTAGGCAGTGTCTTGCTTTCTTCTAGCAGACTTTATTCTCATTTTGTGGTTGTAAGTGAATACCTCCAACATAATGAAACTCTACTTTCTTTCCTACCTGCTCTGTCTCCCCAGTGCTGCACAGACTGCATTCTCATACACTGCACTGCTTCTTCCTTGTTTTCCTCTTTGCTGAATATACTTTAGGTCTTAAATGTTAATAAAAGGCTTGAAACAGAAACCAGCTTGACAGAGAAGCTCAAATGCAAACCCATCCCTCACTACTTGGCAGTTGGAAGGGGCTTCAGATACTTTAAGTCTGTGCCCTGTGGATTTCAATCCACATCCTACTCGAACCTGAAGAGGCTTATTTTCCCAGAACAGATGGGGACCGAGTTGACAGATCCTCATAAAATTGACTTGTGAGAGACGATGTTATCTCATCACTTTCAGGACAAAACCAAGCCAAATAACAAAAGCTTTGCTGAGCTATCCGTGCTGCATCTGCCTTGCCAGAGTTGTTCCAGTTCCAGGTGATTGTGGGAACTGTGATTATTTGTCTGGAAGAACAGTCCGAGGCCTTAACAAAACGATCGAAGATTTTTTTTCCTGCTTTTCTTCCCTTTTTGATGTCCACACCGGGGTGATTTTTTTTTCTTTTTCTTTTTTTTTTTCCTTTTTTTTTTTTTTTTTTTTTTTTGTTTTTGTTTTAATGNTGGTATTGGATTTAATCGCGAAAGAGCGGCTGGGTTCACTTGTAACTTTTGCAGCTGTCCTGCACTGCCCTGATAGGAGATTTGGGGAGGCTTTGGTGGCTTTTATTTGCCACGGATGCTGCCGCCGGTCGGGCTGCGCTGGGGCCGGTTGCCCAGTGGAGTGCTGACATCTAGTCGCAGCCGGCCGCGCTGCAGCGCCGGGGGAGCCGTGCCGCACACCCGCGATTTTGGGTTCTTCTGTGCAGCAGAGACCTAAAGTCCCGCGGGATTGGGACGCAGCCCCGCTGATGAGCTAAGCGAATAAGTGATATTTGTGTTTCCCAAAGAAAGCTGCTGGGCTGCAGGCACAGCGGCGCGGGCAGCAGATCGAGGGAGGGATTCCCCCTCTCTCGGCTCTGGTGGGACCCCACTGCAGTGCTGTGTCCATCTCTGGAGTCCCCGGCGCAGGAAGGACGTGGACCTGTTGGATCAGGTCCGGGGGAGGCCACTGAGTTGGTTAAATGGATGGACCATCTCTCCTACGAGGAAATTGGGATTGTTCAGCCTGGAAGAAAAGGCTTCGGGGTGACCTCATTCCAGCCTTCCAGAGCCTGAGGGGTGCCTGCAGGAAAGATGGAGAGACACTATTTACAGGGGCATGGAGTGACAGGACGAGGGGGAATGGCTTCAAGCTGAAAAAGGGTAGGCGTAGATTAGATATTAGGAAAAAAATCTTTACTGTGAGGGGGGTTGCCCAGAGAAGCTGTGACTGCCCCATCTCTGGAAGTGTTCAAGCCCAGGTTGGATGGGGCTCTGAGCAGCCTGATCTAGTGGAAGGTGCCCCTGCCAACAGCAGGGGTGTTGAGACTAGGTGATCTTTAAGGTCCCAGACCATTCAAGATTCTCCGATTCTATGAATTCTGCCAGCCAGGAAGCATCAAAGCCTCCTGTCCAGAGCATGGAAAGGTCATCTCCATAAATTTTGGAAGCAGCTAACTTTAAAACACTTAAGACATCTCCTAATGTTTCTTGGATGGAGACAAAATAGCGGGATCCTGGATCTCAATTTTCGTGGCAATTGAAAGAGAGACTTTGACCCAGCTTGCATTCCGTGTGTCAGACGTGCACTGAAGGCAAGCTCCAGGAAGGATGGGAGGATGCAGTTGGTTTTGCATCCTCTGGGCCAACTGAGCCGTTCTGGGCTAATTGGAAAGCCAGAGTGGTCCCCAGCATAAAACTAAAGCAAGTAACTACTCCAGCTTTCTGTTGAGCTGTGGTGCCATCTAGAATGACTGAGGGCTGAGGAATATGGCATAAGCTCTCCCCGCTCCCAAAATGCCACGCAGCAAAGGCTGTGAGGATGGATCAAATGGAGATGCTCCATTTCTCAAACATGAGAAGGTGGTCATTCAACTCCCCTTATGCCTCCTTTGTAGCACTCCAGAGACCCAAGGGAACCGTAGGAATGGCCAGCTTTGGCTGTGTTACTCAGGATTCAGCTGCTGCCTCGTCACTTCCCCTGGTAACTCATCTCAAGTCAGAGCCTGTTTTCTTCTGAACCCCGGGTTCTGTCATCACCATGAGTCAAGGGGCAGCCAAACATACTTCTCCACTGGGCATGTGTCACGTGCCATCACGTGCATGTGTGCAGACACATGCTCTACATTCTCATAAGCCTTTCCAAATGTTTATCTCGGATTAGGAGAATTTGAACGTGTAGTCATAGTTGTCAGCAGTGAGCCACAGAAATGTAAAGGTCCCTAAGCTTCCCAGACAATGGAGCATGAACAAGTCTTGGAAGAAGCTTAGCGAGTTCTTGCAGATGCCAGCAGAAACACTGAAGTCAGATTCATGGCTGAAAATACTTGCTCCCAGAAGGGAAAAAAAGAAAATCTGCTTGTGAGTATTCGTGAATTAAGAAGTCAAGAGCTCATGCCTCGAAATGCAAAAACTTTGCGTGTCCCTTGCACTCACGAGTCAAAGGTGGTCTTGAGTGTTGGTTCATTCTCCTGTGGCAGGTGAGCTGTGCACAGTCAGTTGTGATTGATCAGCAGCTTTAGTCCAGGTCTGTGTCTTTCAGATAACATAATGCTGCCAGGAGAGACAGGCATTCAACACCTAAACCTATTTAGACACTGGTGATGCTCAGAATGTGGGGAGACAGCATTTCAGTGCCATATCTGAACCTTGCTTAGCATACAGAGAGTCACACTGGATCACAATTCCAAAACATGGACAAGACCTAGGTAAAGAGTTTCCACTGAGCATGGACAGGATAGATGCAGGTGCCCAGTTCCTTCAGGTGCCTTTGGAAAATAAAAAAAAAGCAGCTATTCATTAAAGCTTAAGCATGGCTTAAAGCATGGCATGGCAGCTTAAAGCTAGGCATGCTTTTAAATTCTTTGCTGTTTGATTTTCCAAGAGAAGCTTATGTATCTCCTGTTTTTAAATTAAATCACTTTAAAATTCCAGTTTACCACTTTACCAGTTACAAGTTACCTGGGTGCCTTGGAGCTTTGCAGTCCTCTACATCAGCCCTCCCAGGAGCGTGCTTGCTCCCGTGCTTCTCCATCTTCTAAATCAGCCCTGCACATGCTCCTGCGCTTCTCCATTGTTTAAATCAATCTGCTCCTGGTACTACTGGTAACCTTTGCCCTGGGTCAAGTGTAAGTGATCCATAGATTAAATACCTTTCCTTTAGAAGATAATGTATTCTCTTAATAAATCATTTCATCCCCCTTTTTTCCATATCCCCTCTGTTGATGACCCTATAAAAGAGGGTTGCAGCAACACTGGTATTTCTACTATAAATTCCTCTTCATGGAGGTTCATAACTCTTCTTTAGTTTTTTTTTTACATGCAGAGTTCCAGTCTGGGGGCACATTTGTTTTTATTCCCCTTTCAAATTGTTTTGAAATATTTCAAGTTATAAAATAGACAAAAATACAAATGTAAAAAGTGTATAGATATTTTCTTCTTTTATAATCAATCCAGATCTTTGAATGGAAATTATGATTAGGAAATGAATGTGTAATGGGTTTTCAGTAATTTTCGTATGCTCAAAATAAATATTGATATTAAAACACATATCTGAACCCTAATTCAGTAATTTTACTACCGTTTTATTACCTTTTCAAATGTAATTTCAGATGTAATTTGCATGAAAATGTCATGGTGCTAGTGCCTACTGCTTACAGACTCCTTTTTAAAATAAAAAATTTTAAAAACCCTTCATGTAAAAGAAAGAGAAAGACACAGACTCCATTTCTGTTTGGCAGGACTTTTCTGAAGTCTAAAATCAGTTGGTATGAAGGTCATTCCATCCACCTATAGCCTAAGAAACTGGGCTCCATGTGGTATAATAAAATCTCCTGCATTAGCCAACTGCAAGGAAGAATTTGTGAACTTAATATCCCAGATGACCCTTCTGGAGGGTTCTTCAGCCCTAACTACATTTCTCATTTTCCTGATTTGCACCATTGCAGCAGACACTCGGCTGTTGGCACTGTGCAGTATTTTCAAATGATTATGTGTAAATTGCTGCAAATTATAGCAAGAAATTAGCTGTAACTCCCATGGCATATTTTTATCCTTGTGTTTATTACGATTTTCTAATCCTCCAAAAAGCATGCTGAGATGGCATTTCCGTGCTCCTAGGAGAAGGCTGTGAGCAGAAATAGCAAACTAATCTGTCTCCCCAGGTATTTATACCACATTCATCGCTGTGCTGTCTGAGCATGTAACACTCTCCCCTCGATCTTTTTAAGTGGAATGATGTCCTGTTAAATAAGTGTGAAGGAAGCTGATGCTACCGTGACTAGTTACCCAAACCTGCTGCCATTCTTTAACCAAAGCAGAATAAAGAGAGATTTGCTTTTGAGCTCACTTTTTTTAATGGTGGATCTTTGCAGTGCTCTGTGCTTTGAATTACATTTGTCCATCTTCATTGCCGTGGCCGTGTACAGAGCCTGGGGTCATCAAGGGAATTAAGCCTGTAAGCATCTTAGCAGCGATACTGATCCCAGGGCCTGCTCAGGCCCTAAAATTCTCTGCCCTTAAGGAAGCTGAATTCTTTTAGACCCTTCCAAATAACCTCAACCTTTTGCCAGCTGTTACAAGGGCAATAAAGCAACACCGAAATGCCCCAGCTGGGAGTGGGGGTTGTTCCGCGCTGGGAGTTCACCCGTCCGAGCCAGGAGTGTCCTGCCCCAGCTCGCTGAGCGTGGGGAGAAGCACTGAGCCAACACAAACCCCACTGGCCTCACGTAACAGCAGGAGTGGGACTGTGATGATCTTTCACTGGGCAGCAGCGAGGGTGATCGCGTTTAATCTGGGAGGCATTTTAATGGCTATGGGTAGCAAGAGCAAGCAAACCCCATACCAGCAGTTCAGCGCATGTAATTCTGAGTTTTCACAATAAAACCCCAGAATACCCACTCATCCTCAGCAGACTTGCCTTTGTATCAATTTGGGACTAGATTCTTGGCATGCCAGGGAATTATGCATCATAATGACTTAATCAAGGGCTTTCACAGTGTATTCTGGAGCTGAGAAACCTTTTTAAACCCAAATGCAGATGGAAGCTTGGACCCAGCAGCGAGTGCTTTGCTCATGAAGTCAGAGGAGCTCTGCACAGACTGACCCCCTGTGCCTCTGCAAAGCTCTATTGATTTTGGTAACTTCATCTGTGCAGGGATGTGAATCTATCTACAGGGAGCTAAATGAAGCCTAAAGTTATCGATTTTCAAGAGCAAAGAACTTTAGTTAAAAATCTCTTATGTTTTCTTAATTATTCCTGATTTTGAAACATGGTGTCACAGCAGAGTAATGATATTAAAAAGCAACAGTAAATAAATCAGCCAGCTGCACGTGATTTAATGCAGTAAGGGCAGAGAGAAAGGGATTGACTGAATTAGACAAGGTTTTTATTTGCTCTTTGTGCTGGATAACTGTTAATCACTCAATGAGAAACGCATTTCCAATGGCCAGTGCTCAAGCAACGTAAATAATAGCAACATCCTTGTTTCTCCTTTGCCCTCAATCTCCTTTTGGAGGCCTGACAATAAAAAGCCATTCCCAATCTATGTCGTAACTCAGAACCCAGATCCAAAAAACCCCCATGAAACGTAATTAGTTTACTTTACTTGTCTCTCCTTTATATTCCTGAGCTAATAAATGGCCACTGCAGTTCCAGAGGGAGTTAATTTTTCTGGCTGCCTACAGGGGATTGAGAGTTGTTGTTTCACTTCAGCACAACTCAGTCCTTTGCTGGATGTATCAATACGGGCCTGTGTTTGCTACAAAAGGTGGCGAGGCACAAAATCTGGAATCATTGTATCCCTAAAACTTGGTTGTTCCTATGGTGTGGCAGACCCCTTCACCCTGCTGAGTTTTGGTTTCCCCATCTATTGGATGGGCTCCTCCAGAAGATTTGCTGACTCTGGCAATACAGTTTAACTTTCTAGTTACACCTGCGTGTCCTTGAGAAAACCCCTGGTCTCTCTACGACCCAGTTCCCCACTTCTAAACCAGAGGAAATTAGAGAGTTACATTCAGGTCTGTGCCTGTTGCCTGCATTTAGCAGCCTTCCCAAGGAGGTGTGCTGGGGCAGGGGGGTCCTGTGCGTGGTGTCTCAGCTGGGCTGCACCGAGCTCAGGCTGCTGCTGCTGCTGCTAACTCTGCAGCCACAAGCTCAGAGGAGCTGAAGCAGGTAAGAGCTGACTCACAGGTGCATCACTCCAGTCATTTGCCATCTGTGTGTGTGAGTCAGAGCCCTAATATTTGTTTTCCATCCTTTGCTGGAAGTCACTGGAGCTGTTTGTTCACGCAGCAGTTGCTGGACACGCCGGGACCTTAACCTCAGCCAGGCCTCGGTGCTGGTTTAATACATAGCCCAGTGCAGCATGTTGTGGAGTGAGGGGCTGGTTTGGCCTTCATGTGTATGTGTGTGTATGTCTTGAATCCCATTTTTCTCCCGCATGACACCGAAGGTAGCAGCTAGATCTGCCTGAGAGATGCCAAGGATGTAGAACTCATAATTCTCTGGACGTGTGTTTTGGTTAAGTCGCCTAAGATTGAGTGCTAGTGAGGCAACCTGAAAGGCAGTTTTATCAAGTTCATCTTTTCAAATCACTTTTCTTTCACAATATGGCTTGCTAGCTGTAAAATTATTCCATTAAACTTACCCCACTGAGGCAATTTGTTTTCTTGTGCATTGATCTTTGATCCAAGGTACTTGCTCCTGAAAACATTCTTCCTTTTTAACCACTTAGATAGAAGTTAATTTTGTATAAATTGGAAATTGGTGTAGAACAGCATTTCTTTTGTATTCTGTCCTTTGTTATTTGCTAATCACTTTTTCTGGATAGTCACTTTGTGAGTGGATTTCTATTCAGTCATGGTCAGATTCTTTAGTGTTTAGTGTACTAAATTAATTTGTTGTCTAGCTCTCCAAAATAGTTTAGAATTACAGATTTCATAAAAGGGTAAAAAACCTCATTTTAAAATAAAGAAATGGTTTTGCTAGTATGTAATGTTTGGCAAATTGGAAACGATTATAATAACAATAAACTACATTTATGGTTAATTAGCTTGTAATCTAATGGAAACTAATCTCCCCTGGAAGGTAAAAACACAACACACTTGCATGATGTAGTCAGGTTTTCTGTTCATGGTGTCCAGCTGGATACCCAACAAAGAAAATATCTGGGGGTTTATTGCAGCAATCCCTTGCCCAACAATGCTCTCTCCATTAGCCATGGCCTCGTGTGAAATCAGGAGGCGTTTTAGGTGCACTGGGGACCTCTAGGTATTGTTTCTCTTTGAGACATTGCTTTCACCCTAAAACATCCATGCTCTCCTCCTTCTCCCTTTCTGCGGATTTACAGCCCCGTCCTGCCGTGTGTAAGGTTTGCTGATGGGGCATCCTCCTGCACGGAGGGAGGTAGAATGCAGCCGCAGGATCCAACCTGGACAGCTTCTATCTCTATCCTAAAGGGTTCTGAACACTTCTGGGGAAGCAGGGCTGGGCTGAGTTTACACTCCCGAATAAGGTTCAGTTTGAGCCAACGTAGACCCTAATTCCTGGTGATATTAGCAGGACAAGAAAGCTGAGGCAAACCTTTACAACCCCAATAACAACACTGAAAATTGTGTTCCGATGTGAAAAGTGACTCGGTAAAAATGTTACTTCCAAGCTGCTCTCACTGTTACTTCACTCTGCTCTCACTGAGTCCCGACCGAATGTAAGCAGTTTACATGCAGAAGCCCAGTGTTTATTTCCTAGCTGCCAGCCACATGAAGGGGCTGTGCCCCAGGCTGGTTGCCCTGTAGCCCATGTAGTCATTTCCCCAGGTAGGTGTTAGAGTCGTGACTTGGTAATGCTTTGGCTCTGCTTTGTATTTACAACAGGGAGGTTGCAACTGCATGTGGAAAAGGTCAGAACAGGTTCCTTCCTTCTGATAAATGTACACCTGCTGGAATTGCAGCATCCAGCCTGCCCTCCTTGATAACACAAAGCAGTTGATATTTCAGTTATTCAGCAGAATTCAGCGGAATTTCTGTTATTACCTTCTGTGTGTAGCTCATAAATGAGCTAAGACAGGCTCTGCTAGCTGGATGAACCCTCACAGTTTCATCATTTTATTCCTTTTAATGGTTTTGCGGAAATGTAACAATCCAGAGAGTTCTGATTCACACATGCCTTGCAACAACTGCTGTGGTTCCTTCTCCGAGAGCACTCCCCCTCGGCTCTTGCATTCGCCCTGGAGCTACCTGAGTGTTGGTGCAGTAAGGTTGTAAACCTTCCTTCTACCCTGAGGTACCTGTTTGATATTCAGCCAGAGTTTGTTCTGTACCACTGGTAAGTTTTACAGAGGGTTCAGTGGTTAAACAACCAAAATGGTAGATAAGAATTTCACCATCAAAGCTAAATACCCTCAATGGTGGTGTCTTTATGACCATGTTTTTATATGTCCCTGTGCTTATTTGAGTTAGTGTATGGTGACAAAACATTCTGTCATCGTTAACACTGTGTGAACATTAACACTACTGGTGTCTCCAGTCTCCATCTCCCCCTTTATTAAAGTTTGGTATTTTGATGCCTTCTGACATAACTAGATTAAGAAGAATTCTGAGTCAGCACAGCCTTTTTACTAGGAATAAGTGATTGCATCATTGTTGGCTCCTAAGGAATCTGTAGAAATTTATTTCTAAAGGGCAGTTGAGCTATCAGCTTCCAGAGAACTAAATGACACCCATTGGTTTCAATAATTACAGTGCTTTTAATTCAGCACATTGTCCTTTTGTCATCACAGGGTTTCTTCTTGCTTGAGGAGCCTGAAGAAAGGGAATATTGACATTTGAGTGATTAAAATCTGGGAAAGTTTGACTTGAGTTTGTCTATAGCATCTCTGCATAGACAGAACAATCTACTGATGTTAAAAACATTATTAAGGCAATACTGTGCAGGGAAATTTTAATGCCAGGAGTTTAGCCATGTATGTCTGACCATATTAATAGGAATCCTACTGCTAAATCCCTGGGCACCCTGGTAAATAATTTACCTAATGATTTCAGTTAAGCACAAAAAACAAGCACCGTCTGAAACTGTTTGACTTACGGTGCTTGATGCCTGGGAGCCAGAGAGAAAACAGCACTGCAGTGTGAGTATCTCAGTTCCCAGTACTGGGAGTGAGGGGAGAAGATGGGCTTTAGGATAAACATATTCTGGGACATCAGTGCACACTGCAATGGATTCATGGCACAGGCTTTGGATTCAGCTTTTATCCTGCTGTGAGGGATGGACCTTTCTTACCCTCGGTCTCAAGAGTCCCGTTGGGAAACACTTGTCTGATTTAGGCTCCTGGCTTCAAAAATGGCACTCAGCTGTAAGCTCCAGGAAATCTTTAAATTGCAAAGAATTTGGCATTGGATCCAATTTGGACACACACCACTACTTTTACAGTGAATTTTTCCTGTATATTCCCTAGATGTGAGAGTTCATGTGTGGTGTATGCTGGTCTGGTGTTTCCCATCTGCCTTTGGCAATAGTTTTTCAAGGCAAGGTCTGATCAGTTGTCCTGCCTTGTGGTACAGTTCCATCCATGTAATGACAGGTTATACAGGCAGCGTGATATGGACGGTCTGTCAGGAGCTATCTGCTATTTCAGGTAATAACTAAGTCCTCTCATAACTACATATAGCAACACAGTGAATCTTTAAAAGTGACATAATAGAAGAATTTCTCACCTTTCCCTATTTTCAGCTCTGATCTTCTTATCCTTCAAGTATACGTGGCAGAGCCAGCCACAAAACAGAAGTTAGAGCAGACTGTGGGAATGCACTGATGATGCCTCATCTCTCTAAGTCCAGTAAAATGCTACATATCCTCCTACTACACTTGGGAAAGATTCTCTATCAGTTAAATAAAGTGGTATTATCTGCATTACAAGTCAGACATCAGCAGAGCACCTACACATCCCTGGCTGAAGGCTGCCTGTCATCCACCTTCCCACACGTATCACGTGTTTGGGCTGTAGTGAGCAAAGCTGTGTGTGCTCAGGTCCTGAGCCAAGGGGAGCTGGGCTTCACAAGTCACTGGACTGCTCAGGAAATATTTCAGGGAAACTCATGCACTGCTAGGAATGAACCTTCCAAGTCACAGCCTTGTCCCTGAGCTCAGTTGGAAATACTGTGCTGAGCATGGTCACGGGGAACCTAACGCTTGTGGAAGTGCCATCATCGCTCACAAATGATGAAACGGCCACAAAATCCTTTGGAGCATATTTTTACAAGCAGCAGCATATCAGCTCTTATGTCCTCATCAAATTCCAAATCAAGCAATTACCTTGCAATTCCAAATGGCAATATTATTGTTTGCTTCATTACCTGCTGCGCTCGCTAATGCTGTTTGTGCAGGATGGTCACTATTTCTCCAGCTTAGCAGCAGTCACATTTTAGCAATGAGCAAAAAGACCCATTATCAGCCCTCCACAGCACCTTGGATCTCTTCAGGATGAATAGTGCAATATAAATGTAGAGGATTATTTAAAAACCCATTGCAAACACTTCTGGAGTATTAGCCATAATAATAGTCTGACTGTTTTATTTGGCAATAATCCAATTCCTTCATCAAGATACAGTACCTGGTGCATGTGCTCGCAGACCAACCGACTGGCTCATAAAATAGCAGGGTGGCAAAATTATCAGGAAAAACAATGATGTGCTTTTATATTGCTGTAAGTTACGGGTGTGTAATAAAAGGGGAACATGAAGTTCTTGAGCCAGTAAGCATAAAGGTGAGGGGTTTACAGCAGCTGTAACTCCTGAAGTGTGCATTTAATGCTGTGCAGTTTTTAGCTGTTCAGCCTGATTTTTGTGTACTGGACTAATAACAATAAAGGTGAAGCAGATAATGTAAAGAGCTGGAAACTGTAGCAAGGCAATGTTTTCTTCGAGAAAAGAGCAAAGGGAGATGTGAAACACTTCAAATTTAAAGTAAAAATGTACAGGCCTCCATAAGAGCACAAATGAGGCATTGGCCTAAATTCACTACAGACATGGTTTATTTGAAATCTGAGGAGCAATCCAGAGAAAAGTTCACTTTGATATTTAAGCAATACAGCCATAATAATACAATTACAACTGATGTAGTTTCTGTGAGATTCAGTTTCTAATCTAGTGCTTATTAACAAATCTGCAGCCACTCTACAAAGGGGGAATGAGGCATGGCAGGGTGCCAGCATTGACAAAAGCAGATATATCATATTCATTGGCACCTCTGAATTATATATGTATATATATATGTTGATAATACTCATCACTATTAACCAAATAATCCCTCAACAAATGATGCCTGGAGATCTGTGCAACTGGCTGCTTGTTAAAACTTTATTTTTCAACCAAACATTTGTTTAACATGAAGAAAACCTCCCTGGAAGTGTTTCCTGAGTTGTGCTTTTGTGCTGTCAGTGATTGGTAACAAGTTTGGGTGTTGGTGTGCTGTGTGCACTCAAGGCTGGCAGAAATTCTAGAAAGGAGACTTGTACTGGGCCCCAAACTCAGCTCAGTCCTGGAGCAGAGCATCTTAGGCTTAAGTACAATGATTTTTAGAGGCATCTCCATAAATACTTCAGCCCTTCTGTTGCTGATTCAGTGAAGCATGGCAGAGGGGCGAGGTGATCCTTCATCACCTTGCCAGCTCCTCGGCTGAGTGGGTGGGCTCGCCAACTGAGCAAACCTCAGCTCACAGATCTTCCTTAGCTCCTGATTGTTTGTTCCTAAAGAAAAGCCTGGAGAGGAGCACATCCTGATACCTACACATGGCTCAACTAATTAAGAGACGCTTTACGCATAGAGCTAATCAAGCATTAGAGCAGCTCTGTGCTGCAGATGCTTCTTTTCTGTAACTACAATGGGGCTCCATCACTCACCTCCTCTGAACTGTGGGGTTTCTCCCATCACAACTACTGTCACCAGGGAAGAAAGTGTTACTCAACACAAGTAAATGTGACAGCAGCTGGGTCTATAGTTAAGTCTAATCTGCTCTGAAGTGAGAACTGACATAGGCCTAACCCTGCTGGATGAGTCAGTGGCAGAACCAGGGCGAGAAGAAGAATCCCTCATTACCAGCTCTGCGATATAAACACATGCCTTCCCTCTCTGCCCTCCCAGCCCCTTCATTAAAACAGTGGTAGCACTTAGATTTAGTTTACTTTTTTTCTCAAGATGAACTTTCACCGATTTTTTTGAGTTGGGCAGGAATCCTTCTTCTCCTTGCCTTGCTCTTCCTCAGCTTCCTCTCTTGCCATAAAGCACCAGACTGTCAGGCTCCTCACTTTTGCCAACATGAAACAAAAATTGCTAAATACAAATCCTTCATGTTTACGTGGTTGCCCCATACCTGTCACCTGGGTACAGCTCTTGTAACTGCATTTCATTCTTTGTGGGGCACTGCAGCCCCACATGAACATTTAAAAGCTGTGAGTCAGGCCTCCCAAGAAAAGTCATGCATGACTTAAAATCACAAGGTTGATCAAAAACAATAAAATGCATATTTTCAATTTGCCTTTGGGTTTTCTAAGGTTGTGAGGCACACCCAATTCAGGTCTTCAAGCCCTGCTTTGCAACCATTAAGGGTAGAAATTCAGGGTATTCATTTGTCATGAGCTACACATAATTCTTGTTTTCAGAAAAACAGGAAATATTATAAGACCTAATGGCCAGAATTGGCAGCTCTGGTGCTGACACTGAATGTACTTACTGAAATGAAATGTGTGATTTTTTTCCTTTCCATCTAGAATGAGGGTTTTGCTTTTCACTTCAGCACAATGTCTCAGTGTTCAGATATGTCAAACTACTTGAGAAAGCATAGATTGCTTTTGCTGAGGCTTTTTAAAAATTGTATCAATGGGCTGGCGTTGGATGAAAGTGACAGCGGGGTGGACTGTCCCCTGATTCTGCACTTTAAGCCTATGGTTGACTGAACCACTTGTTTGGTTTGGGTTTGGCATATTGATTTCACCTCTTCACCTTCACACAGCTCCACACACTTGGACGGAATGCCATTCTGAATCTACAATGAGAAAAAGAAGAAAAAAAAAAAAAAAAAAAAAGGAGAGAGGACGAATTTTCTTTTTCTCATTGCAAATTTTGGACATTACAGCAAGGTACTCGAATGGCTGGACTTGGCGCTCTCCATCACCCAGACCTTCAGGCTAAACACCTCGCTGGCAGCCGTATCCCTCGGGTAAATAGGATTCTGCAAAGTGACAACGCAGCTTGTCCGGGCAGGGGACAGGCCGCATCCCAAAGTAAATAATGAGCTCCCTCAGGGGCTCATGGCCATCGCAAACATCACCACCTTCTGCTTCCTGCGCGAGATGCAATTCCTAGAGCTTGTGTTCTTGGATGCAAAGGGAGCACTAAGAGCACCTGCCACAACGTGCGGGGCCTTCCCTTGAAAAAAGGGGTGAGCAAACAAAATACGTGTGATAGATGTTAGTCACGTCGCTTATTGCACGGCTGGCACACTCTCCACCCTCACATCCAGGCTCCTGTGCTCACATCCAGGAGCTGGGGATGAGTCACACACGCTGCATATGCACTTACGGGCACTCTGAGAACGTACACAGAACATAATGGGAATTTGGTGATGTCCCAACTTGCTTTCGCTTCCCTTTGTGCAACAAGATGTCTGCAAATCTTAGACAGAGCCCTTTTTTCTCTGAGATGAGGTTGCTGAATGAAAAAACATAGCATGCCCACAGGGAGCTGCATGTGTGGAACATCAGGTTTTTTGCTAGAAAAATAGACTAATGTTGCATTTTACTGCTGGCCGTGTGGCCCTGCTGATGATTTTCTGAAATCTCCAGATTCTGGAGTCATGGTAGCACTCAAGAATCTCTTAAAAAGTTTTCAGCCTCCACATTTGTAAAATAAAGCTGGTTTCATGTGATTCCCCAGCATATCAAAACGTGAAGACAAATAAGAACACGCTGAACCAGTATTTTGAAGACTGAAAGTCTGCAAGCCAATCACATGGCTTTGGGGGACCTGAAATTATTTCTGAACAGCTTGTGTCAACAACTTTCTAATTTTCCTTTAATAACTGAGTCTGTGCTTGCGTGGTTTGGCTTCCTACACCTTCTCTAACAAAGCTATCAATGTTATTTTGTATATGTTAAACTTGTTTTATTTTTTCTTCTAGTTCCTCAGTCACTAACAGGACAGACAGTGTTATATGCAGGGCAATTATTCAGGCATTACAGGATGAAAATGTGGACTATATTTCCCTGGGAAATAAAGATTTCAGACAGTCTTTTCCACAAATGGAAATGGAATGAATGCTTCAACACTGCCTGTTCTGGTTCCCTGCTTCCAGCAATAGAAATGTCAGGTTGTTTTTTTTTTTTCTTGCTTGAGAACAGAAAGTTTGTTAAAAACAAGGATTCAAAACGGAAGGACAAAAAAGGCACAGAGCTAACATAACGTGCTGAAGGGAGAATGTTTGTTAGCCTTCAGTGGTAGTGTCTCACTTCCACGAGGTTGTTTTACCGCAGGCAAAACACAACAACATAGCAATGAATAAAATATTAAATGCTGCTGAGATTTTTAGAAGGACATTTTTATAGTTCTACCAGGTGCAGTGGCATTCTTTTAATTACCTGGGCATGACAAAGAATGCTGCAAAGCTGGAGTGTTAATTCTCTGCTATACATAAGGCAATAAATGTAACAGACAGGGAAGGGAACTGAGCTGCAGGTAGAAGATTCTGGTCTGTGCATAGAAAGGGTCAGTGCTGTTTGTTCTGATCTGCCCATAGTTATTGCACTGCTAACAGGTGGAAATCATTTTGAAGGGTATAAAACCCAGTCATTAAAATATACCACTTGATTTATCCATCAGATGAATTCCAAGTACTGGTGTCTTCCCAAATGCTGGCACTCTACATTATTTCCTATTGTGTCTTACTCAATTTAATATATGTAACACTGTCAGGGGTAACATGCCCAGTCACCTGCTACGCTCACCCTTGTCTTCCTCCAGACATTTACTCAGACATTTCTCAAGACCTTACCAGGAGCTCATTCTTCAGGAGAAGAATCAGTCCTGACTCCACTGAATATTTTCTACAAGTGGTGTCAATGAGAAATCAAGCCACATTTTTTGGCAATTAATCAAGTTGTCCACTGAGCATTGTGAGTGCAAATACTTGCCCCAGACCTGCTCCCTGGATGCTGTTAGAGAAATGCTTCCTTAGCAAGAGCCTGAGAACGCCTGAACATCTGCCATGTCCTCAGCTCCTGATGACTTCAGGGACAATTGAACTCATCCCATTTTTATCTGCCTTTTGCAGGTCCTCTCCCTTCTTCAGGACCTGATATAATCCTACATAATGAGCACTCTCTGACACTCAGCGACTCATCCTCAGCATGAGGGATTATAAGGTAGGGAAGTATTATCTAACATCATGGCAGAGAAAAGTTATGCATTTTGCCCAAGATCATACAGAAGATCCATCAGAAGGAAAAACATCCCAGAGAAGTAACTTTTTGTTAGGTATGGACTAACACATAGGTCTTTAATTTCTATTATTTCCCCTGGTTTACTTATTGCTCTGCTTTCTCTGATTTACTCAAGACTTAATATTGATTTTGAACTACCCTGGCATATTTTGTTAGTAGAAAGCTTTCTGGTTTATGGCTTGTGTTTCTCCCAATTCCTCTCTTCTGGTAGTATGGGCTCTGGCAGCCCAGCTCCAGCACAGTTAGCAGTAGTTTTGTATATGATCAGTGCTTCTCACGGTATTTTCTGCAGGCACAGAAAATATTGTAGCATAAAATAGCACAAGCGGTCGTGTGTCTGTGCCACAGTTCATAATCCAGCATTTTAGCACCAATTCATCTCCATCACCGCGTTAAGCTGTGAGCTGGGCCAGCTGAATTATAAACTAGGTCACTATCCCTTTCTCCAATCCCTACCAGATAGGTGGAAACATCTCACGGAGGGGAAAGATGCAGAGAGAGGGGGGTGATGAACCAGACCCTTCCGTGGCCAGGCCCACGAGTGCTCATCTGCAGAGCTGTGACCCGGGGGTGTGATCACTGCCATGTAGGTACCCACTGGACGAGGTCTTCATGAGCTGGCTTGATTACCAGTAGCGTTCAAGTCGTTAAAGCCCCAGTTTGGCACGGGCTAGTGACTCAATAAATATTATTCTGACTGGTTTTGCAGCCCACGTGGCTCAGCGATGGCTGCTGGTAGCAGTGCCTGAGCTTCGCTTTAAGGTGGGTTGAGCACGCCTGTGTTACATAACAGCCACATCAATGCCTGCCATGCAGACATAACTTAATGTTGACATTTTCAACTGTATAATTAGGTATGCCAGCAAATTAACAGCAGCAGCAGCATACCAAGCACTATTCTTTGCGAGAGCTACTGAGCTTGGTGTGGGGTGTGTAAATATTTTGCCTCAGTTAAGGAAAAGAAATTAGGGAAAATAATATTCCCAAGCACATTCTAGAGAATGTTACATAAAAAAAAAAAAAGCACTGTATAAAGCAGATTTTACAAGGCATTATTTACGAAGACCTTACATTACTTACACACCCCAACATTTTCATGGCTGAAGTGCACAGAAACCCACCATATCTTCACATGGAGGACACTATATTCTAGGAGGTGTGACTTTCAGAAATAGCAGAGTTTTGCTAAGCAAAAAGGAAAAAACCAAAAAACTGCAGCGCTCTACTGTGGTATGCTGCTCTCTTTCTGCAGAACTTGTTCCTTATTGTGGCAACTCTGACAATCAGCAATTTCCCATAGGAGGGAAGATTTTGCAAGCCTGTAAGATGTCCCTTTCCGTTTAGAAGAGGATAAATAGAAAAGTAAGGAGGAGCAGGGAAAAGCAAGCTGGGAGAGAGGTGTGATTTATTGCTCTTCCACTGTAGACCTGTCAGTGATCCAAATCCTCAGTCTTGTTCTGTGTGTACTTTTGCTCAGGAAGTCCACTGGGCATTTCCTGTTCATAACTCAGGTAAGTTGCTAGTATGGCTTTTTAATATGCCCTGGGCAGTGCACAAGACATTAAGAGACAATATAGGGAATCAGGCATCAGAGTTTCTTCATATTAAATTAAATTAAACAGTATATCAGCTGGACCAGATCTGCTTTTATAAAATGTATCTGGGATAGGGTAGGGATGAGGATGGACAGGCCTCTGCTCCGATTCCCTGTCACGGTGGTCCTCACATAGGCTACAGCTGTGCAGGAGCTGCTCAAATGTGATACTACCCAAGGGATTTCCATCTGTTACAGGAGAACAGGAACACGATACCTCTCCCTCTTTGGACCTTCCTTCTCCCTTTGTAGAGTGCAGGGAGTACGTTCTGTAATCTGTGTTCACTAGCAATTCCCTGGGAAGCTGCCAGCACGGAGGTGAGAGATGGATAGACTCTGTCCCTCCTGATGGGATACAACGAGCAAAGTACACTGCAGAAAAGCAGGAAGGCTGTGCGCAATTTCTGGCTGGGAAGACTTGGGGATTTCTGTGATTGCTTTAGGATCCTTGAATGAAAGGTACTACCCAAAGGCAGCCCCAGCTATCAATCTTCCAAAAGGCTTCTTTTCTGAGGGAGAATACCAGGACAGCAGCCATTCCATCTCAGCTTGATGGCCCCTGCCAAAGTTTATAAGAGAGCTCAAAGCTGATCATGACACAATACTTGGATATTGCGGGACAAAAATATGTGCTGTAGGTGTATGAAAAGTCTCAGCTTCAAATTTCCTAAAGAAAGCATACAAAATCTCAAATGCATTTTGAGGATCAGTGAAGCTATAGAAATGTCCTGTTTTATAACTTTCTCCAGTAGAACGTTTTATTTCTTTTAAATCCATCAAAATCTAATGGCATTTTGACAGAGAAGGATAATTGTCTCATTTAAGGAAACACTGATCAGATCTGCTTTGCTGTAAAACTTTTTATCAGCTGCAAATTTCCAGCCGTTCAAGTATCCAAGACTGCTTTAGAGAAAGACTTCAGGCATTGTAATTTTACAAGAAGTAACTGCTTGGAGAGTTTTGCAAAACAAATGGTTTGCTTCTAAGCAATCAAAGCGATGTCTTAGCTTCCCTAATGAGGTAGTTCCCGCAAGGAGCTGGAGAATACTGACACCAGATACTCCCTCTGCTGTTGCAGCAGATTTCCCTGGCATTGACAAATAGCCTATCTGAGCTAGCAAGGTCAGATGGACAGGAACAGAACAAACAAGAGTGCCAAACCCATAGTAGTGTGGTGCTCCTGGCATTCCTAAGCAGGTGGGGAGGTGGATGAACAGTCATTTTTGTCATTTGGAACATTTGTATCTAGATCCCTGACAGGCACTTCGGGCATATTGTTTGCTTTCTAGACACCAGGATGAGTCCAGGAACTGAGTTTATTCACACAGAATAACTCTCTAAATCCAAGAATCCAGTGGCACACTATGAGCTAAGAGTTCTCCTATATGCAGTGGAGACAATAAAAAGTTGCAAAAGCAAAAATTAGCTCAGAGTACCTTCAGGGATGCACTAAATTCTGCTGGATTTAAAGGTCTCTGAAGGAGTGCTGCTATGAAAGGCTCACCAAGCACCGCTGCCCTGACAATGGGATCTTTGCTCCCCTTAAATTTCAAGGACTAGAGCAGAAACAGGTAGGGTCAGCTTTCTTGAGTACATGGAGACTTTCCAGTGGCTGAAGCCATCCTGTTAGAGCATCTCTGATCCCTGTGTCCTCACAATTTAGCACCTGGTCACCAGAGCACTTGGTAGCCTCTGGGCTTTCTGTACAGTGACCCATTTGTGGAAGGGTTTATGCATATGGTATACGGCTACCTTAATGTTACAGAATTTAGGAGTCCAGGTTTTAGTTTTAAACAGTAATTAATGGTAATTAATACTAAAACCCTGTAGCATATACAAAGCATAGACAGAGGCCGACAGGTTCAGAGGGTTGCGTTATGGGCAGGACGGGAGCGCAGAGAGGCTCCCAGTGAGACTGGAGTTGCTGTGTTGATGACTAGACACGCACAGCGTGAGCCACTCCTGCCCTGAAAGACTTTACTATCTACACAGACAAAGCAGATGCGGGAGAAGAAAAAGCACAGAGGTACAAAATAACTTCTTTGCCTAAAGTTACTCATCAGCAGACAATGGCAAACTGTTCTCCTGAATACCAGGCCATGCTCAATGAACTATTTAACATGGATATTAAAAGCTTACGTGGGGAGTCGTTAGGGCTTTAAAAGGCCCCAGCCCAGATTTCTAAACAAGGCTATCTAGAAGGAAGCTCCCAGATTTGTAACCACGTGGCAACACAATCTGCCTCATTTTGAAAGATGCTGAGCTGCCCGGTGGCTCCGACTGGAACCAGAGCAGCGCTGCCCTGGGGAATCCCTCCTCCCTGCTCAGGAAAGACACCGAGCAGCCAGTTTGGTCTCAGCTTGTGCAGCTCCCAGGGCACCCCTGAGCTGCTGGCCCTGAAGCGGTGCCATCCCTCTGGGCAGGGCAGCACTGGCCTGGCTCCACTGCCCGCTCGGACGCTTTCGGGCAGCGGTGGGCATTGTCCGACATGCTCTGCCTGGCATCTCGCTCGCCTGTTTTCACAGGTTAGATCCATTAATTCTCAAACTCTGCCTGTGTTTTTACCTCTCATTCTTGGTGATCGCTCGGTTTTCCCCAGATGACCTCTTCTCCACTGAGAGGCAGAAAAACATTTCGGTATTTTTAGGGATGGACTCATGTCTCTGATTGGGAAACCAGTACACAGAAAATAAAAGCAGAGTACTAAAGTTTTGTACAATACAAGGCTTTTTTATTCCAACCATTTTCACAACAGAGTTGATGAGCAAGGCTCCAGAATGCCATACATAAATGCCAAGAAATTGGATTTTCATTTCTGCTTTTTTTTTTTGATGAGAAATAGTCCCTGGGTTGTTTTGGAAAATGAATGCTGAAAGCTGGAAATCCTGATGGTAATTGATGTTTTTTCATTTCCATATGTGCATCTTTCTTGCAAACTATGTAGCATCAGCACAGTAAATATCCTTTATGTAATTTAAAAGTAAAATGCATCACAGAGCATGCTAATAGAGCTTGATGGTAATATCATATAAACAGAAGCATGAGGGGAGTCTGAAAAAATCCTGGGCCAATTTCTGCTCTTGGCTAAAATCCTATAACCCCCTTGAAGTCAGTGGCATTCTGGGCTTGCAAATACAAGCAGAATTTGGACTCTAATTCTGCAAATCTCTGAATGTGGGCATTGCAATGGAAAGCTGGCATTGCTGGCATTTGGCTGCTCAGTTATTGCCAAATAACTGCTGGGCCCATTTTCCAGTAGGCCTGGGTAGCTGAAAATCCATCTCATCCTGTTAGGATAAGGGGTAGAAGAGAGGTCAAAGTACCTGTGGATAAAAAAAATCCAGTGAGACTCAGAATCAAATAAAATAAAATTTAAGATTTACTTGTTCGCTTGTGCTTATTTCTTTTGTATTTCTATAGGCTGTCTCTCAGGAAGCAGGGGCTGATTCTGCTCTCGATAAAGTCTGTGGTAAAAATCTCAGCAGTGTCAGGAGCTGCACACTGGGCCCCAAACAACAAGATTAGAACTGAAATGATGTTGGCACTAAACATCAGACCTAAAGCGCACTGAGGTGAAGAAGAGACTTCCCATTTACCAGCTCTGAAGATAAATCTACCTCAAAATGAATACATTACTAAGATTTCTCCAGTGATTTCTAAAGCTTTAGCAAAAGAAATAACAAGCCACTATGGCAGAAGCAAATATAAAAGGAACCAAAGGAAAAGGTCCTCTGTGTTAGCAGATAGATTAAATGGATTTGGGAGAAGGGAGTAAAAATCAGAAGAAATTCCTTTCAGAAAAATTGTGCCCATATTTTCTACAGATGTATATGAATAGACAGTCCTTAAAACCATGAAAATAAGTTGTGCTGGGAAATGAAGGTGATGGGAGCATTAATATACGAAAGCAGATGTGAGTAATGCAGGTCAAGGAGAATAAAGATCGTTCCAGTTGTGACGTTAGAGAAGAGGAAGTAATGTTCACTGATTACCACTCACTGTTTTGCCATACATCATCAAATCACTGGCACAGCTGGGAAACCTCTCACCTCTCTCCTAGGTGTTTCAGCTTGGACTGGGATCCCCTGCCTAACTGTTTGGAGCTTCTTTTGGATTTCTCTGTCAAAGCAAAATCATGCCTGGTAGAATGAAGTTGTTCCATGAAGAACATGCCACTGAGTATCAGGCTCCCCGTGCTTCAAGCAGTCCTGTGCCCTGCTGGACATTAGTGCACTCTTAAAAACAAAAACTATTCTGATCA
Source organism: Gymnorhina tibicen (assembly GCA_013399875.1). NCBI lineage: Eukaryota > Metazoa > Chordata > Aves > Passeriformes > Artamidae > Gymnorhina > Gymnorhina tibicen. Next base: position 1,290,337 of record VXAZ01005755.1, read on the forward strand.
ACTTAAGGTGGACCAATAGCCTCCAACTCTTTCTCTGCAGTGGTCCACAGAAAACAGGCTTCTGTTTTCAGCTGCTGCCTCAGAATCACTTTTGACTTCTTCAGCTGATTTCAGAGCCAAGGATGCCCTTCTCTGGGTGGTTAACACCTTAGTAATTTCTCTGGTTATACACTTCCCTTTTAATCCTTATCCCCCTTGACTTCAGCAAGGTTTTTTAGCCTATCTTTCCCTAGATCCTCAAATCAGAAAACTGAATACTATTTCTGCAATATTATGCTTTCCATTCACAATGGAACAATACGTACATTTAATTTTTAAATGCATCCTTTATTCTACCCCAAGAATAAGCCTGGCTGTCTTGTTTGGGAATTTTCTTTCTCAGAGACAGTTTGACTACTGGCTTTTCTTTAATACAAATGGCATAAAACGTTGTGTTCCCTATTTTCCTAGAGATTGTTTGCCTCTTCTGAACTGTGGCAGCTTCTGACTGTACCAAACATAGTGACTCTGAATGCTGCAAGAAACCCACTTACTCCAGCATTATTGCAGCTGAGTTTTCTCATTTCAGCACGTGAGAACCGATGAGCATCACCCGCAACTTGAGTAAGATCACATTTGAACATTCTGCTGCTCCCCCTCGACATCTGATGCCACAACTTAACATTTGTTGCACCATGTGTTGCTGGTCAGTAACTCCTGGCCGGAGGTGTCCGTCTTGTTCTCTGTTTGCTTTTCCCTTGTATTTACGCTGCTGTTCTGCCAGCTGTTGTGCTGGTCGCTCACAACTGCAGAGCAATCAGCTGGCCTTTTCCTAAACACTGAGGATGTTGTGCCCTGCTATTCTGCATTCATGTTTCCAGTGGTGAGATGAAACTTGAAACAAAAGAAAGCAGTCTGAGAACAACCAGAGGGAATTAAAGGTTTTAAAAAAAAATCAAATTAAAAAAAGATGATCGTGGAGAGGCTGGGAAGAATGTGATCATCACTCCCCACAGCTCCTGATGATTACTGCCAAGACCATGAACGCGCTCCAAATAATGTTGTGGTGAATGCTGTGATACCCACATGCAATGCAGGTCATATTCTGCTCATGCAACCTAGCATTTGGAAAACCTATTGCATCAGCAAAGACAGCCAAGACTGAATAATTTCTACCAAAATAGCTGTAAAGCTATGCTAGCACTTCCACGCTGGTTGCACCAGCATTTTCCAGTGTTGATCCAAGCTCAGATATTCCAAACAAACAAACAAAAACCCAAACAAACAACCAAACAAACAAACAAAGAAGGTGTTTTCTTCCCATTAAGTGCTTTTTCCAGGTTTATGGATCGACCTAGTCAGCTCTCAATGTGGCTGATAGCAAGCTCCTGGCAATGGCAAGTCTCTGCTTGGACTTTTATCTTGGCTGAAATCTTTATGTGTCCCCTTGCAATGCTTTCCTCTGCTCAAAAAAAGACCCCAAATTTTAAATCTCTTCACAGTACCCCTAGGAAATCAATGATGCTGATGGGTCCATTCCAGCTCAGTATATTCTGTGATTGTCTGAAATGGAAATGGGTTTTACCCGGCCTCAGCTTCTCTGGCTTCACAACTGCACTTTTCCTTCCCTCCTCCAAAACTCTCTGCAAACTCCACTCATCTCCTGGCAGCTCCTCTCCTCTATCCACAGATAAAATTCTGCTTTTATTTGGCTTGTTTCCTCTCCCTGGAATCCTGTACTCCCTTCCTATCTGCTTCAAGCCACCAAGTCACTCATCGTCCTTAAAGCTCACCTTTAAAACCTCCCTGCGTGGTATGGGCTACAGCCGGCTGTGACAGGTGGGGAGAATGTATTAAAAAAAAAAATAAAATGTGTACGTTTGCATATATACCGGGTGTGAGGTGGAAATGGTACATTACAGCATGTAAAGAAGCTGTAGTGGATTGTCTCAGAGCCCCCCAAGAAGAGAACAGAAACAAGCAGGTGGCATTATAGATGACAAGAGACTCCAAGCCCACCGCTGCCTTCCCACAGGGCACAGAAGGCGAGGGGGCTGTGAGGGCCTGACCCCACACAGCGCCCTGAGCCCCCCCAGGCGACCCCACTCGGAGAGACCTTCCCCTTCTCCGACATGAGGGCAGAGGGAGCGGCAGCAGGCACATCCGCGGGTATTTACAGCAAAATGAATTTATTTGTGGGGCAGCAGGGCGGACGCCATCGTCCCCAGCAGCCGCTGCCCGCTCGCCCTCCCACCGCCGCATTCGCCTCAGGTCACCTCTGCGGGCGGGGGCGACATGGGGCGGGCCGCTGTCCCTTTAAATAGCATTCGGCGGTTCACGTCGCCGCCGTCGCCGTGTAATAATTACTCGCGGGCCGTAGCGCCGCCTCCCGCTCCCCGCGGCCTCCCTTCCTGGGCTCCGCCAATCAGCGCCCGCCCGCGTCACTCTGAGGGCAACGAAACACGGAGAAAGGGGAAAAAAAAGTTTGGTGAGGAGCGAGCGGGGCCGGCGGGCGCGGCGGGCCCGGCGCAGGTGAGGGAGCGCGGCGGGG
>VXAZ01005755.1:1293105-1377405 GCA_013399875.1 Gymnorhina tibicen
TGCCCTGTGGGCCCGAGGGTTCCCCCGCTCCGGGCCGGGCCCCGCCGCCTCTCGGGTGAGCCCAATGCAGCGGGTTTGGCTGGTGTGGGGACAGGGGTGCTCGGGAATCAGCATGCAGTTTGTGTTGTTCCATTCTTCTAGTTAAACCAGGGGTTAACGCTCACGCCGTCTGTCGTACTTTTGCGTTTTGCTTTCTGAAGAGTTACTGTTGTTGTTTTGGTGTTCGCCCAGGAGCCCTGAGAGATTTAACCCAACTTACCTCCCAGGCTTTGCCAAAAGCCTGGAGTGATAGATAAGGGGTGTGAACATCCACTCGTGTTTCCACAGGATGTTAGGATTGGGTAACCTTAGAAAATAAAAAGGGCAGTTACCTTACTGCTAATAACAGTAGCAGCAACAGCGAAATACAGAAGCTTCCACCATATGTGCTGATGTAATGTGGAGGCATTCAGCAAAACCATGGTAGTTACTTCACCCCCTGCGTGGATTGACTTCAAGTGCACCGTTGTGTTCTGAAGTCCATTCCCCGAGTGTTTGTCCAGGCTTGTCCTATAATAGGTGTCATTGCATAAGAGTTACAGGGAGCAAAGAGCGTGCCGAGTTTCTTTCACTCCCCTAAGGTTCTGTGCTCACATCTTAACCGTGCCAAACTCTACACTGAAAAGAGAAGGGCACAGCTTGGTAGGCTGCCCTGTGAACTTCAGGGGAAAAAAAAACAAAAAAGAGAAGAAGAAATTATTCTCTTCTTCCTCCTACTTACAAGAAAATGTTTTGTTTGTCTTGTGTCATCTTAAATAATTTTTTGCACAGAGTGCTAATCCTCTTCTGAACTGTGGATTATGGTAAGTCAACAATTGAGGAAGTAAACATGTTAATTTCTTCCTTTGTCCCTTTCTTGTCTGTCCTCTAACTTTTACAGCTTTACTCTTTGAATTTTATCTGATTTGTTTTTGTAGTGCTGAGGTTCTTACACCTGTTCTTTATTATCACCTAACTTAGAACAAGGGGACTGGCTCTCTTCTGATCTGTCTTGTATTTGTTCAGGCCAAAATAAATGTATATTGGGAGGATTTTTGTTCCTTATGATACTGAATAACAAAGTCTCTGATATGTCAGTGGTGTAATTCCTTGGGTTTCTTACTTTGCAGATAGAGGAGAAGATACTTTTCACTACTGGAGAAACTGTCTCCTGTATGTATTTCATAGAATACTTTGTAAAATGTTTGTCTTTAAAACCCATGAATCATGTTAAATTTATTTTAATCTGCTACTATTTTACTTCTTGACTAATCATGAATTTATGGCAAAAACTAACAACATTGTATATGACATAGTATACTTAGAGGAGTGTGATTGAAGAATGTAAGTTTCAGTATTTCATATAATATTTCAACTTCTTTTTACTTCATGGTCTCAGATGGCACATTCAAAACCTTACACAAATAGCTTGAAAGAGATAGTGGCAAGTTATCAGAGGGAGAGTAGCATTAACACAAACTACTGAAAAGTTGCTATGGTTACAGATAAAGGTAATCCCTGTTTCTGTGAAAGTGTGTCGTTTTGTAACAGCTATATTAATCAGTCTGATTTCTGAGAGAATTGGAAGTGTACAAACTTCTGGCTCCATTTTCTTGGCAGTTAATTGCCATGCAGCCTTTTTTTTTTTTTTTTAAATACTGAATGGGCTATTACTTGCATTCAAGATGCATGATTTGACCTACAAAGATTATTATAGATTACATATAAATGCACTTGGACTATGCTACAGTTTCCACTGAATTCAGCATGCTTATTTTTGCTCCACCCAAGAGATACCTGATATCAAAGAAGTGTCTTTTAAAATGTCTAGATCCTTTTTCAAGGACTTTGGCTGAACTAAGTGATGTAGCCCTCTATCACCAGAGACCTTGGTTGTGCAGCTGTACAAGATAGACTTCAATGTTCTGATTTAAAAAAAAAAGAAAAAAAAAAAAAACACCCAAGCAAATCACACACCTCCAAAAAACCCCAACCACCCCAAAGCAAACCAATATGGCAGCTGCTGAGAGATGGAGACATGTTAGAGGTGCCCAGCCTTATGGGCCAGGGGCCCACAGGGCAGGGATAAATTATTCTGTTAAGGGCTTATTCCCTATATAGAAAGAGTTGGGATTTAACACGCTGGAACTTTAATAATATCTCAGGTCAGCTAAGCTTTGGGTGGTTTGAGATAACTGCTAAAACATCCAGGGGAATGTGTCTGTCTGGTGTATCTGTACTGCTGTCCAGACAGCTCAGCAGACCTCTGTATTTACCACGTGCACCTCTTTGTTGTTTCCAGATCTGATTATTGCAGTGCAGTAGTACATCTGGGATTGAAAGCAGCAAGAGGAATCTCAAAAGTTCAAGATTACTGAAATCTCATCAGTCTGGTATGTTGTTCTCTTCAAACTCCTGGAATAGCAAGTTGAATTCTTTGTGTGCGAGGGCCTCCTTAGTTACAGCGAAGGATAAGTTTCCTGCTAGGTTTCTAGGATCTTGGCTTTTCATCAGCAATTTCATTCTCGGGAAGTAATGTGGTACTAAGAACTATGAACTGTGTATTGTTGGGTTTGTGTAGAAGATTGTTTTTGGTAGTGGTGTTTGAAGCAGGACAATGAACCCGTGCTCTGGGGACCTTCAGTCAACATACACTCTGAACTTGTTTTCATCTTGCTTATCCAGCCTGGAAATTCCAGGTACTTTTGCAGACTTTCAAAACTAAAGTCAGGCTGGAAAGGAGCTATTGCTAGCAGACTTTGCAGAGACTGCACACTGATATATTGAAGAATGCATAATATGAGAAGGAATGTTTGTTTCTTCACATAGGGAATTTTTTTCCACTGCCTTTATGTAATCATGGCCCCCATGAAGTTAATGGTTCTTTAAGGTTTGATAAAAAATTTAATAATATTGTCTCAGAGTCATTTCTCAGATGCCAAAGTTCTGAAATTCCTATGCTAATGTGCTTTTAAAATTGATATATTTTCAAAAATACACAGCAAGTTTAAGAAGTATTGTTTATAAACAGGATTACAGCATCTGAGGGTGTGAAAGGCATGGGAAGCTAAATACTACTTTGAAAGCTGTCTCTACTAATAAGAAAAGCTAAAACTCAGAACTGTAATAATAATAAATAAACAATTCAGCACATGCTGTAGTGCAGACATAATTGACAACCAGAGGGTAAAGTCCTTTTCACCAATGCCAGTTCAGTGCATGTATGTAGCAGATCAGTTTCTTTGCTACTTATTAACATGTACAGAATCCAGGAGGTGTAATGGATTCAGGACTGAAAACCAGGTGCAAAATAGTGAAGAAAGCTCTTGTGGTTCACACTGATCTGTTGGGACCTGGACGTTCAGTAACCATCTCTTCATCTAATCCCTGAACAGCCATCACATGTAGCTTTTGATCACTACTATTCTTGTCTCTGTTGAACTGGTGACTTAAAGATGAAAGGCTCTGTTCCTGATCTCTTGAGCTGTCAAGTCTTCCAAGCTTGCTGTCTTCTGCATGTGTAAGATTACAGAACAAATGGCCTTTTAGCTGTTCCATGATTACAATAGTCAAATGAGAGTCAGGTGCTCTCTTACTGTCCAAATGAAAAGTTGGGTGGCAGCAAACTGATTTTTTTTTTTTAACACTGCTGTGAAAGCTTCTCTGCTCAGTGTTCTTGCAGCTGCAGTCTTCTATTTTCATTTTTTCTGCATTGCTACAGATATTATAAGAGTAGCAAAGGCTTAACTTGAGCCTGAACCTTAAAATGTGCCTGTGCCATTTTTCCAGAGTGTATGTGGGTTTAGAGAGAAAATAGATGGCTTTTTGCAGAAACTGAGGCTAAAAATTAGGCTTTTTAATGTCTAGTTTCACTGCATTTCCTTCAGCATGGGATAATGACTTGAATAGCAATTTTTTAATGCATGGATTCCCGACATTTAGATACAGATGTGTTTATCCATGATTTCTAGTTCAGTGACCTAGGGTCAACCATGAATCTCGTTTGGATACCCCACTTCACAATGATGTGGGGATCTTCACTTTTATGAGGATAGCGAATTACTCCTGGGGCTTTCTTAATATGACAGTTTTGTTGCTCTGTGTGTGTGTGCGTGTTTGTTTTGGTTTTAAATGAGATGAGGTAAGCAAATCTGGGAGGCCAGTGCTGAGCAGAGGAGAGTTTGCTTTGCCATCCCCCTTCTGCTCTGGGTAAGCCATACTCTTGCTTATCAGAGGCTGGCCAAACTTCTGCCAACTCAGAGGCTCAAGGCAGGTGGAAGGGGCTGATGAGCACCACAGCTGGGTTTCGGAAGTTGGCCAGACTGCAGGCCTTGCGGGGGAAGAGGTGGGGAGGAAAAGGGATGGAACTTGTAGTGATACGAGCTGCTAGTTGCCTGTGTGACAGAAGCGTGAGCTGAAGTGTGGGATGTTTGATGATAAAAATTATTTTTCATTGCCATTACAAGGTGGTGAGACTTTGTGGTAGCAAATAGAGCTGGAGACTTTTGGAGTAGTATGTTTGGTTTGGGGTTTTTTTCCCCTCTCCTTTTTAAAGTATCCTAACAACAATGCTGGCTTCAGGGTTGTCGTGTCTTCTAGCACTTGGCAGTTTGGTTGATACGATTTGTGACTTGTGCTGCTGTTTTTATGGGCCTAAAGGTAATGTGCTCCAAATTGAAGCTTTCCAAGATTGGTTACTGAGATACTTGAGGGACACTTTACTGGTCTGTTTTGTTTACGTGAACTGTGTTCTTGGTTTTGATTGCTTAGATAAGGGTTGGTCAGAAAAAGTGTCATGCAAGTATGAGTTATCCTCAGGGGACCCCAGATCAGCTTCCAGCAGTGCTGGCTCTCTCAGGACACTGAATTCAGATCCTGAATTCAGGATTAAGGTTCTTTCAGTTTGTATTTTAGGTATTTTGGGGGAAGTTATGTGAACATTGTTAATTCTGTTCTTGTAGTGTTTCATACATATCAACTTAAAACCAATTGCTGCTTTTCAGTCCTACTTGGATTTGTGGCATGATAGGTTGCTCTAAAAAAGGTAACACAAAATGTGCTATTTCATCATTTTAGCAGAAGTAAATGTCCTTCCTGAAGGTGTTTTTTATGCTCTTTTTGGTGTATCACAGCTCAAGGGAGCACTTAGCTGTAAATATTTTCCTGATGTTGCATGGTATTTGCAGTAAAGCAGTGTGCTGGAGTGCCTTGGACTTTATTAATCTGTATAAGGGAAGTTAAAACGTCCTCATTTTGTGGTATTGGTAGTGGGTGAAGTAAGGGAAGGCAGGCAGCTCCAGCACTGGGAGAGGGAAGGTGGCAAGAACCAAAAACGAGTTTTTCCTCTCTGCCTTCGCACACGACAAAAACAACCCAAATGTGCTTGTGCTGACAAGTGCTTTATCTTCCTCTAGCTTAATATTTTTAGTTATTTTACCCTAAACACATGAAAATGTTTTATGTAAGGCAACCTTGCTACCCAGATAAGTCTTGTGTAACTATGATGATGATACTTGTGGCTGCAGGAGGGAACACTGACTATGTTCTGGCTCTTCCCTGTGTTGCTTGATAGGAATGGGGCAAGGTTCGCCTTGAACCAGGTGTCATATCTGCACTTGTGAAATATTTATTAAGCCTAGTTTTGTTTTTACTCATCTTTTCACTGGATAGATGGGTAGGGAACCACATCTGTGTTTGCACGAAGGAAAGAGAACCGCTTTTAATCTAAAGGACAGGTTTTTGTGTAGTGTTGAGAGGAAGCTGTGCCGTGAGAAACGCTGTTGTCATAACGTGACCAGGATCTTGCAAATTTGTTCAGTCAAGTGAAGCCTGAATAAGCACAAAAAGTTTCTGGCAGAAGCCGTGGTACCTTGTGGGATGGAGACAGTCACTTCCTGCGGAGCTCCTGCTGACTCATGCTTTAAATGGGTGGAAGTCTTTGGAACCGGCGACCCGATGTATTTTTAGCCGGGGTTACTAATTTATATAGTGTGCTCGGCCTCCCAGGGTAACTCCAGTCACCCTTAAAGCGCGGATGGGCTCCAAACCCACAGCTAATTTTATCCCATAAGTGGAGCAAGCGGCAGTTGTGTAATTGCCGCGGGAGAAGCGTTCCCAGCCCGCTCGGGTGTTATCCTCTCTTCCACCCCCGACCCCCCGGGCCGGGAGCGAGGTGCCGGGAGGGGTGGGCACCCCGCGGGGACCGGGGTCCATCCCGGGCATCACTCCCGGGCATCAGTCCCGGGGTGCGCCCGCCCGCGGCTCGGGTTTGTCACGGCGGGAGCGGGGCACGGTCCCTTTAAGAGCGCGCGCCCGGGGTGCCCGAGCCCGCCCAGCCTAACCTGCTAGCAAGGAAAAGTTCTTTACGTGACGGACAGGCCGCTCCGCCAATCAGCGGGCGCGGCCTGGCCGGCGGGGCGGGCCTCCGCCGCCTGGGCCAATAGGAGCGGGAGGGCGGGCCCCGTGCCCGGGGTAGGTTGCGCCGAAGTGCAGCTCCAAGTGAAGTTAATCTGGGGTGAAGCGAGCAGAAAATTGTGGAGATCGTGTTGGTAGGAATTTTGCCGTTCTAATCGCGTCGTGTGGCGTCGTTCCGCCCTCCGGGGCAGTGGAGTTCATGTGCGTGGGGCTTTCCTTCGTCGTTTCGCTCTCTAATGATGGCAGGATATTAACATTTATGCAGGGAAGCAGAACAAAAGGGCTCTTTAGACAGGAAATAAGGTGCTGAGAGGCTCAAACTTGACCGAGTTTCTTTTGTCATCTCTCGGCTTTCACCGGGTGTTCTGATGTGGAAGAATCGAGCGGTTCCACATTATCTTACGGAGAAATGTTAATTCTAAAATAGCGAGGATAATGCTGCTGTTTTGGAGTTACACAATGTTACAGGAAGAGAGCTCGATTTTAACTCTAACTTCCCTGATTCTGGTGAGATTGGAGGTAACTAATTATGACAGCTGCTGTGGGATTATTCAGTGATAGCATTTGCTCCAAGTCATTTGTCTTAAATTGTCCTTTGTTGTATCACTGAAGGCTGCTGTGCTGTTGTCTGTTTGTTCTTGATGAGAAGAATGTCTCGCAGGTCTTTAGCATTTAGAACAAAGATATGTAAAAACTATGTAAAACACGGCAATTTTTCTCGATTTTAATCAGTTTTGTAGGGTGTCTGGGTCTGTCAGAGCTCTGATTACAAACACAGGCAGGAAAAATTAAGTGTTACTGCTCTGTGTTGCAGCTATTACCCTTCCAGCCAAGGGAAATAAAAAGGGAAGGGGGGGGAATTTTTTTTTTTTTTCTTTTGGAATTTGTCGGAATCTCTTTGGAAACCTGTATTGCCTAATGGTAGCAGGTGTTTTATTTAAGGAAAGATTATTTTCGGTTTCCCTACCAGTAATATCATATATGGTATTTTTAGTGACACTTTGTGCATCTGAAAGGGTTTCAGGAACAGGAAAAGTATGAATTGCCATGGGTGGCATGGGATAGGGTGAGAGGGAGGAGAGCAGGAAGTGGCGAGGCAGGAAACAGAGGGGTTCTAATGAGAATGAAGACTTTCTTCTAATTGTCACCCTTTCTGTATTAGATGAGGCCACATATAGAACAAGGCTTTCAGATTGGGAAATCTGTTTTCTTACTTCCCTAAATATTTCCTGTTTTTTATGAAATCACTTGGCTTGATACACAGCTGCTCCTGGGAATTGGAAAGAAGTACTCATGTCCCTAATACTTGTTGAGTCTAAGAAGTTTGATGGGTTTTGTATGATTAGTCATGGTGATAGAAGAATGGATGTGAAAAATTGAGCAACAGTCTTTCAAATGACCGTGGAAAGCAATTGCTTAGACCTCTGCTGAATGTAAACAAGTGTTATTTTGAAAGTGTACCTCATTCTTTCAGTTTTACATTGAGCCATTCTGTTTTCTCCCAAAATGCCGGGTATAGATTGCACTTTTATATATTTTATATATTATATATATATATATATCAGTGTCTTGACACACTGGTGTCTTGCCATGGGCCAGTAGCTTCTAGGTCTGAATTACTAAGTCAGTCTTGCTGTCTTTATCTGTTCACAGCATTTTTAAATGTGCTGGGTTGTATTTAAACCCTAGAAATACTATTTTATAATGGGCAGTGACTATATATAGTCTTTTAGCTGCGAGTTGGGATAGGTTTCCTGTACTGGGTTTAAGACCAGGATATATGTGTTTAAATGCTTGGATATTAATTTCTTATCTTCCGGGCGTTGGTAGGCCTAAGACTAAGTGGCTAGATCAGGTGTATGAGGTGAGGGCAAGAAGAATAGCAGAGTTAGCTGGAATTCCTCTAAACTTGTGAGTATGTGGATTAGAATTGCTGAAACTAAAGGAAGCCAACTAAAGTATTTGTGTGCTATTAAATACTACATTTAGCCAAAAGCTGGTTTTGCTTAGAACACGATAAAAGCTGAATACATGAGGCAACTTGGTTCGTACTTCTTGATCACTGAGCAGCTATGCTTCTTGGGCCCCCTGTGCCCTTCAACTTAGTTAGGAAACATGTATTATCTTGGACCAATTTTCCTGATTTATTCAACACAGGAGTGAAATGCTCAACTCTCTTGCCACATGTATACAGTTCTAATGCAGGCTGTTTGTAGAAAGCAAATCTGCCCTAAAGGATAAACATACCACTTTGCTGGCACAGCTGTACAACTTCTGTATTCAGGCTACAGCAAATGTTTCTTGCCTGCATTCAAAGCCGTTGCTGGCAGGACCCGTGTTGTCCCCGCACGACGATTGGTTGTTCCAGCATTTCTTGTTCATAAAACCTTCTCCTGCACATGCTCCATCTGCAGATCTTAAACACTGTGAATGTGTTGTGTGCTGTGGGATTTATGTGTCTCCTTCTTGTGCCAGAATGGAATATACATCTCTGATGCAAATAAGAGATTCTTAAAATCCACTGTAACCCTGTGTACAAAATGCAGGACCAAATTTTATCTCCCCTTTTTGTGAGACAAAGGACATCCGTGCCCTACAGTCCACTGGCTGCTGGTGGCACCGCCCGGTGTTGTGAGGTGGGTGGACCAGCACGAGCTGGGATGGTGACCCTGCACTCTGGTTCTGTTCAGCGCTGCTTGGAGCAGGCTGTGTGCCTGCCACGGGCTGATCTCTGTAAAATACCCCCGAGCCTTAGGGAGGGCAGAAGTCCACCCTGAAAACAGGGACCTGGGCTTTAGGTTCCCCCCCTGCTTGTTGGGCCCTTTCTGCCACACCCAGGGAGGGCCTCCTGCATGCTCCCAGCAGAGTGGGTTCTGTGCGCACTGCAGGCGAAGTCAACTGGGCTGGCTCAAATTGTTCTGAACTGGTGGCTGGAGCCAACCCAACTGGCTCTTTTCCCCTTCTCTTCCCCTTCTGTTTCCCAAGTGGTTTAGTGATAATTTCTGCTAATTGCCCTGTGCCCAAGGCAGAAGGGAGGAGGGGAGAAGAATAATGTCACCCCTAGAGCGTGTCAGTGATACCCAAAAAGGGACACCTGCCCATGGTTTTAGCTGTGAGGTTTGGCCTCTAACTGGTTTTCTTGCAGTTTCTAGGAACAGGGTGAGCTGAGGAGGTGTGATCAGCACAGGGGTGCTGTTGCAGGGCAGATTGGTGCCAAGGACCAGCCCTCTCCTGCAGATACAAGGGCTCCTCAGGAGATAGTTGTGTGTCCTGCTGTGGTGTGGAGCTCACTCTGGGTGGGGCGGATCATCTGCCCAGTGATGTTTACACTGTAATAAGGTTTTGTGAAAATAAGCAGTTAATTACACATGACCTACAAAGGAATAAAAATAGTTGGGATCTGTTCTTGGTTTAAAATCCATTTAACAGAGGCATGAAACATGTTTGGGATTTTTAAACCTGCTTTGGTTTGGTTTTTTTTTTTACCTTTAGAAGTATCAGGAACATTAAGTCTTTCTTCCCTGTTCTTGTTGGATCTCTCAGATGTGTCATAAGCTTCTCAGCCCTTAATTGAAGGGGTGGGGTGATACATTTTTAACAGATCCCTTCTTCCAAGTGTGTTTATAGGGCTTTTTAGCTAAACAGAGATTAGCTAAAACAAAGCTTTGACAGTGCAAAAACTGTTTCTTCTCAATCATGTTGGGCTTTTTTGCTCATTCTCCAGTTGTTGAAAGAAACTGAGGGTTCTTTTCATTTGAAAAGTAACTTTTTTGGCTATTAAATTATGCATTAAGAGAGAAACTGAGTTAAATCCTAACCTGATCCATCTTCTGCTCCATTTAGATCAACTTAAGACAGTATTTTGAGTATTACTTAGACAAATGAACACACTTACTTGAGTATTTCCTAAAAATAGCTCCTTTTTAAGCAGCAGTTTTATAAACTCACAGTTCTTCCTTTAACTTAATGCTTCAACAGTCTTGCAGGAGCTCAGACTGTCTCTGTGCTGAAGACCACCCCGGCTCAGCTGTTCTGCCCTGCCAGGATGTATTTGTGTCACAGGACTCTAACCTTCAGGATATGGTATTTGTCAGTCTGAAACGTAATAATCCTGTATCTGGAGAACTAAACTATAAACAGTGTGGCTGGCTTGGCAGGCCCTGGCAGCCACCCCAGCAGTTTAACTAGCCCAGGGTTTAAGACAGCACTGCACGAGTGTGTCCTGTAATTCATGATGCTAATGCATCTTTATCTATGTGAAGGATTAGGGAGACAAATATAAACTTAATAATCAAATTGGAATGGGAGCTTAAGAGAGGTATTTCTGAGATGGAAGTGAGATGTTTTGGGCTCGTTGAAACATTTTGCATTGCGTGGGTTTTTTTTATCAAGGCCTGAAGTTTTCACCATTAGCCTGAACAAGGTAGGAGGCTGGATGATTTTCATATGTGTGCCATGGAATGTAATTACGCTGATGAAAGCAGAATATTGCATGAGGAAGGCAGGTATTTTCCACTTAAGGTTTTAAATGATGTTTGGGGCAAGAAAACCACTGATACTTCAGGCAAAAATGGAGCATTTTGTGCCTAAATTTGACATATTAATGCATTTTATACAGAAGACTATCTCTAATTTAGATTGTCAAAAGAAAACATTCAATGAGTTGTTGATCATGCTGGTTTCAAGGATGGGGTGGCAGGGGAGATATGAGACTGCAAAGAAGGATAGAATTGTTTCTCTACTACCCCCTGTATGAGTTTTGTATGAATTTAACATGTTTTTCTAAAATCATATATAATCAAGGCCTTAATGCAATGCAGTGTTGTCATGTATCAGAACGTTTGCTGTGCAACAGGATGACCTTGCATTGGGATCTACATCATTATCAAGGTGGGGCAAAAGAAATGGTTGAGTGTTAAACTGAAAGGTTTGGAGATTGCTCTCCTTGCCCAGTTCCTTCAGAACCAGGTAAGATGCTTATGAGGTAGCTTTAGTTGCTGATACAGGAGAGTTTTTAAGTGAATTTCACCAGACTTCTCATGTTGGGATTATGCTATCCAAATACCATGCTAGAATGACATCCTGTTGGATATTGGTGTCAAGTCCTGGAGTAAAGTGATTTTGTAGGTATTAATTAGAATTAGTTATGAAACAGATGTTGTTCTCCAGCTGAAAAGTGACAAGAAAAGTATTTATTTTAGTGTTTTATGGTACCAAAACATTTGAATACTAACTTGCAAAGAAAGGGGAAAAAAATTGTGGCAACATGGAAGGACTTACCTGAAATGCTTTTCAGGTCAGATACTTTAGAATTACTTGGTAGAATTGTTTTGAGTATCAGCATGTTTTCGTGGGGTTTGTTTAAAGTATCCTGGGAGAGGAGGAAGGCAGCATTAGTAACAATAGGTCAAGGTAAGTGTATTATTATTAGTTACATAACAAACAAATTGTCAGCTGTGTGTGACAAACCATGCAGGGGCCAAGACTAATGCTGAGATAAAGGAGTGTCTGAGTTGTTGCAGAATGGTCTGGCAGCTGGGCATGACTTTGTTGCCTTCTTAATAAGTCCACTGGAACTTGGTGCTTTGAGTGCATTTAAAAGTGATTTAAAACTTCTGTGCATAGCAATGGAGTAATTGGCTTTAATTTTTTTCTTCAGTATAACAACAACAAAAATCTAATTTCACACTCTGGACACTTGGTTGATTTTGTTGCTGTTCTGCATTTGCTTTTTTCTTACTTGGTGTCTGTGAAACTTCTGGCTGTTGCCTGGTCTCTCTTTCCTCAGGAATTAGCTTGTTATTCTGCAAAGTCATAATGTGACTGTGACCCATGCTCTTAAGTTCATACGTAGTCATTCTGTATATAAATAAATCCCTGATTAGTTGCTACCTACTTACCCTTCTGTCTTCAACCTCAGATCCCACACTACACAGTCAGAATGGCTGGAACATCAGTCTTCCCTGAATAATACCTGTGTCCTTCCTGCAGCTCTGACACCTTAATTTCTCAGGCTGTCAAGGCCTGAAATGAAGAATTTATTGAAACATTTCTGTATGGCCTGAAAGCTCAGCTTGGTGAACTTACACAGGGTGGCATATGCAGTGTAAAATGTGCATTGCAGTGTTGCTGGGTTTCCTTGAGCAGCATCAAGTTAGTTTTAAAATGGGACAGTTGGTTTTTGAAACCCAGGGTTATGGGTTAAAATTAGTGATTTTTTTAATGTAAGGGATACAGATATTCTTCAATGGTCGTGTGGGGATTCTTGCCTTCACAAAAGGGGTGTGAGACAGAAGGGATTTCTGGGAGACAGTGTAAGGGCATTGGGCTTTTTTCCAAGCCATAGCGAGGATGCTGTACTTGTGGAATCAGCACAGCCAAAGCTGCTGTGCTTGTGCCTGCATCCTTAGGCCAAGCTGAAGGGCCTTGTTCTTGCTGATAGCCCTCCTATTTCTGACGTGGTACCATAATAAAAAATTTTGTTCTTTTTTCCATTGTTTCCTGATAGAAGCCCTGTTGGCCGTAGTTTGTGAATGGAAGGGAATGAGCATCATGATAGAAAGCCACACGTTGTTGACAGTTGAAGCTCAATAGCTTGTGAGCAGATTTTTTCCCCACTTTATTATCCATTCTGAAGTGTGATACTGGCTTTAATATGCCAAGCAAAATAATTTGAGATCTGGCCTGCATTCTTCTGTTTGTCTACTTTTCCTTTATATCATGAACTTTTCTCTCTCTAGAAAGTGCTGTTACTTTGTCATGTATCAATCTGTTCTCTGGCAGAATACAATCACTATGGCAAGAAGATAAAAAGAGAAATCGGATCTACTTAGGGAGTTACTGTTCAAAATGCTTCTAAAAATGTAAATTTCTGTTTATGTGGCTTAAGGAAAAAGGGGAAATCCCATGGCACTACTTAACAGCTTGGCCTTTTTGGTTACAAGTCCCTCCTGTAAAACCATTTATGGCTTTATTTTCCCATGTAGAATTGTAAAAAAAAAAAAAAAAAATCTGTACAAAGGTAGCATAGTAATAAGTGAGGAGACAGTGGCATCCAGCCATGCTATTTTTAGGCGATTGTGTTCTTAACTTGCTGATTTAAATGTTCTGGACAGTGAGTAGGGGAGACATTGTACTAGAAATGTGCGCTCACATAGCGGAATCTTGTCGGGAAACAGAGTGAATAGCAGACTTGGTTATCAGGAGGGCAGCTCGCAGAGTTGTAACTGGAGTATTTGTAGGTAAAAAGGATGCCCTAGTGATTAAAGCACAGCGTTTGCAATGCAGACTCTTACTCGAAAGCTGTCAGCTCTGGCTTTCTCCTCAGATGAGAAGCTGAAATATGTACAGTCTGTTCTGTATGGGCTTAGGGAAGAAGTGTAAAAAACTATTTTCTGTTCCATGATGGCAGTGGGGGAAGAAATGCCAGTTGTCCTCAATCAAGTTGCTTCCAGTATTCTTTTAAGCTTTTCTTAAGCAGTGACCTCTCCATCTGAGCAAGTGGTGTACTTTTGGAAACCTTCAGAAAGGAGAGCATCTCATTGCGAATTTCTGATAATTCCCTAGCCCTGTATCTATTAACTTGACACTTGGGTAGTTAAAGCTGACGCAAGGCAACTCTTACTAATTCTCACTCTGACCTCCTGGGGATATGTGCATCCTTGGCTTAAGCTGTAAGTGAGCCTTAAATTTCAGTTCTGTTACTGACCTGGTAGGTTCACCTTCCCCCTGCAGTGCACCGTTACCTTTGACTCTTCTGGCACAGAGCTGCACCATAAACCAGATACAAGAGCCAGTCCAAGCTTTTGAAGAATTAAGTCTTCACGGTAGATCAGTTTTTGTCCCAGCAATGCTGTGACCAAGGTATGTAAAGCCCCAAATTACCTGTATCATGAAACCATTGCATTAGTTGCATATAAATAAATATTGAGTGCACGTGTATAGTTGTAGTTGGATGTTTACACATTCCATTGTTTCAGGCAGTGTAAAGTGACAGCTGAGAGGAAACCAAGGAAAGATGCAAAACTTCAGAGTGTGACCAGTTGGTCTATTCCTATCTTCAGTGAAACTTGACAGTATGTTAAAGTGATGGATAAATACCAGTTGTCCCAACATGGCAGCTGCTGATCACCTGTGTAATTATTTCCCTATGCTTTGTGCAGGGTGGTAAGTTTTAGTATGTAGACATCTACACACTGCATGTAATTTGTTTGGGATCGTGTAAGCTGGCTTCCCCAGTGATTGAAATAATAATTAAAGGATAAAAAAAGCAGCAAATCCCCCCCCCNCCCCCCCCCCCCCGAATAGCATTGGGGTTAAAACAAAGTAATACCTTTGAGTCCCTTGACTAAATTTAAGTGTATTGCAAGAGATGAGGAATGCAGCTTTGCCACAGGGAACATTGTACTTACACCTCTTCTGCTGAAAACTTGTCCTTACATACTCTCTTTCTTTGGTCAGGCTCTAGCTTTAGGTTGAGTTCCTCATCAAACCACAGTACGGGTATTGTATAATTTTGCACACTTAAATTAGACATAGTGCATCATTCTAAATAGAATTACACATCATGCATGATAATCACAGTGTTTTTGGAAGTTAAGCTGAATTCAAGATGCCCTAGCCAGAAATGATGATCGTTTTATTTATTAACGCTTAGGAACCCCGATATTAGAGCAGGAGCTCCCTTAGCATTAGGCCCACGTAGAACTGTGGCATTATAAGCTAATTAAAATTCTACATAGTGCTGTTTATAAAAACAAATTATAACGTGTTTTGTGCTACTGTCAGTTCTCAGCAACAGGTGTTTTGTTAACAAGAAGCTGTCTATTTTGGGAACTCGTGTTAAAGTGGCTTTTATCTCTTCTGGGTTTGATATGCTTAAAATAAGTGAAACTTATGCTGTATTGAGAGAAGATTACTTATTCACTGAAGCTCAAAAGAAGCGATTACTGAATCTATATCTATTCTTTCAGTAATTATGAGAGTAATCTTGTAAGGGTTTGAATCCTTCTTACAGATTATTTCTCATCAGTGTGTAAAGTCAAACCTGTTTTAAAATACAGCACCAAAGATAGTTTATGGAGTTGCTCTCCTGCATCCCTTTTGGCCTGGTATTTTAAAGGAGTTTAGAGAATTCTAGAATCTGATGATTCTAATTTTATACAACCTCTGATTTCTGAAATGGCCAGTTTCAACATCTGGTACTAAAGAAAGCAGAATGCAGCCCTGTCTGGTCTATTTCAGAGTAGCTTTCTTACCTTTTGTAGAGCATTTTAAAAGAAGGCATTTCTGTAATCTGACAGATTTCAAGTAAACCTTACATTTATGGGGCGTATTTCATATGTGTAGAAATATGAAAGGCAACTCAAGGATTCCTGCAGCACCTGAATGCCAAAATACACGTATGAGATGGCACAAACTCCAGAGGAAAGAGGAGGGCTCCTCAAATGATATCTGTGACTTCTGCGGCTTGACACCAGTTCAGCCACACATGTTGGGAACTGTGCAAGCTGATGTAGCCAGCTGCTGATGAGCAATTACTGACATAGTTTGATTTTTCTAATGAGTGTAACTCCTGAATTTTTATTCCTATTGAGCAGAGGTGTCAGAGCAAGCACTCCCTAAAAGGGTGCTCTTTTAAAGGTAGCTGCACGTTCTGTCACAAGTGTAACTTCATGTAAGGTTTCTGTGGCAGTTGTGTCTCAGAGACAACCGTCTTCCAAAAATGGGGCTGTTCAGCCTGTCTGCCTTAAATCTTGGGTGATCTGGGGAGGCTAAACTGAGTAAGTACAACTTCGTATATGTGGGGGAGAACACTCTTCTCTGGCTTGCGTATGGACGTAGAGTGCTCTGGGTAGGACAGCAGGACCAGTGGGGTGGCTGGCCAGTGTCCTCTCTGTGTTCCTCACATATGCCTCTTGAACTTCTCTTGCCACGCCTCTCCCAGGCATGGGATCAAAACCAGCTTCCTGAAACACTATATACTCTTTTCTCATGTTCACTTTTCTTTGTCTATAACTCATTAGAAATTGTCTTTACTTGGTACAGAACAACTATAGTTACTCTGTTGTTCTCAGTGCTTTTAATGTTTACCTAGTTATCTTTATTGAAAGTCCCTGTCATGGCTCACTGTAAACAAGTGTGTCCAGCTCTAAGGGTTATTTGCTGTTTTTTATTCTTGAAGCCAAGAAGTTACTTTTGTGGTGTGTGTGGGTTTTGTTTCGTTGTTTTCACTTGCATTCAGGTTGACCTCTCCGAAAAGGCAGCTTGTCAGCTTAGATTTTCTGATAGTCATCACTGAAGAGACAGAAACTTAGAACATGCTGGTGGTGCTCTTTCTGAAAGTGTTTCTGTGCTGCTCTGGACTGGAGTTTGCTGAATGAACTGGGTTGCCTACAAATGTATTGTGTTATTGGGGAATAAGAGGCTTTTAAGTTTTTTAAGTCAGAGGTAAAAATGATGTTTAATTGAATCTCAGGAAGTTTGGATACTGTCATATGTAAGGGTCTAATTCTAGTCGTGCTGCAGTGTTAGTGTAGAACAACTAGGAAGTCCCAATGTACAGGCTTAAATGTACAAACAGCTATAATTCTTGGCATCTTCACTTGTATTTTGCTGCTTTAGACTCAAATTGAAATGCATGATAAATAGCGAGTGTTGAAGGCTTTATACAGGCTTTTTTACACAGGCTGCACCTAATCTTTTAGGTGTCTCAGCAGTTAGCAGATGCTCCAGGATACGGTATTCTTGCAAAAAAACCCAGCATCACACCAGTAGCTCTATGTGGCAGCTTTCTGGAATTCCAACACTTCTATGAAAATCCTTTTATCTGTACTCTGCCTCTTCGAAATCTAGAATAAATAAAATATGACTCCTCCTATTAGGTAATAAAATGTACGTCTTACATTGCTTGTTAATTATTGGGGTTTTTTTAGAATTAATTTTCAGTAGAATAGTGAACTTGGTGGAATTGGCCCTTTGTTTGGTGTGTTGAGTATACTAGAAAGTTTGGAAATTAGATATGAAAAATTTGCTTATACGTCTTGCTTTTGTTTGTAGACTTTAAGTGGTCACTCAAGCAATTAGATGCATTTGCATGAGGTGAATGAGAGTCTGAGGTACCACCTCTTTTACAGAAGTTAATCTTTGGCTCTAGTAATCCGTGCTTTGCAAAGGTTAAGCATGGTCACAAGTAGTAATTACAGTTTCAAAGTAACATCTATTAATAGTGTATGTAGACAAGCATGGAAAGCTGAGTCCTTATTATCAGTGATCTCCTTGATACCAGTATAGAATCTGTGTGTCTTTGTTCTTGATTAGTAAGAGTGAAGAGGTTGTAGTGAAATGTTCTCTTGTTCCTCATGTAACCTTGAGTACAAGATCAGTCAGCTGTTCTTAGCAGCACAGGCGCTTTAACACTGGAGGCTTTGTCTATACCAGGTGTTCCTGGGTTTATGGTATTCTGGCTCAGATTAGTTATGAAAGTTGCTAATGTTCCTTCCCTTCCTAAGACCTGAACTGTCTCTCTTCTGCCACTTCTGAGTTTGCACTTTTTCTCATGTGTGTGTCTCTTCCACTAGTGTGATTCTTTCACAGTCTGACAACTTAAATCTGAGGTACAGCTTTCTTAAGAGTCCGAATTTTATTTATATTTTAATTTTTGTGTGGAAGGATTTAAACTTGCCAACTACTAAAAATTGGAAATGAAGAAAAGACTTCTGTAAAGCTTTTGTAAATTTTCTGCTAGGAGTGTCTAGTATAAGTACTTGATTTTAGCCTAAAATAAGTCTGTGCATGAAACAAAAATAAAAAGCTGTTCAACAGGAATAGACAGGAACGTAGTAGATATTAAATTACTTGTCAAGTGACTTAAGAGAACATCTTATGTAAGTCTTTGGTCACTGGTGTGAGTATTTTGTTTTTGTTATGAAGTCACTATATAAATTCTACTTCAAATTACAATTTAAAACTTTGTTGTGAGCAGGAAGAAAACTGGAGGCTCAGTGGAATGAGTGGAAAGCTTTTAAGTGTATGGGTTCTCTTGGTGCTGAGGAAGTTGGAACTCCCATGTTTTGAAAAATGCAGCAGCTGTGTGTTCTGCTGCTACAGGAACAAAGAGGTCGCTGCCCTTACAGATCTGCTTGCATAGCTGGTCCTTAACCATATTCACTTTTTTTAACTCAAAGCATTCTGATGAAACTGGGTCAGAGTGTAACTACACATGTAGCTGTGCTGGCAAATGTGAACCAGCTGCAGTGCTTTAGCCAGGGTGAGCTGTAAGATGAAATGACATGTCTGACTGCAACCAGCAAGCTGGGCTGAGCTGTAATGATTGAGGCCCCTATTCAAATCTGCCAGTTCTTCTTGGCTCCATAGCAAGTTGCTGGGACATGATAATGCCTTAAAGCAGCTACAAATGACTGCTCAGTGAATGTAAATTGGAGCCTTTTGGGAAACAGCAATGGAGTAAAAGAAAAGAGGACTGTTCTGTAACTTGCTATTAATTTGTGAGTCTAGTGCTTTATACCCTGAGTAGTGTCCTGCTTCCAGCAGGACACCTGAGCAGCAAATTCCACTATGAAGCGGTATCCTCGATCACAGCCAGTGCTTTGGGAACTGCTGCAGCAAGATTCAACAGAACTCTGCTCTTGGGCCCTTATTTGCCCTTTGTTTTGATAAGCCTGTAGAGAAATGCATTTCCTATTTATTGCTTTTTGTACCAGCCTGCCTTTTCATATGGTGGTACAGGTGGTATTGGGTATCTGTGCCAGTACGTGCTCTAAAGTGAAGTTTATTTTTGTGTGCCCAACTTTGTGTCTTGCTTTATTTGTGCCTGGAATGGAGCTTTGTATGTTTAAGCAGCACACATTACCACTTCCGAAGTTTCTTCCTCGCGTCATTAGCACAAAGAGAAAATGACCATTAGTGCTGGTGCTACCTCAATCAGTCCTGAACTGCTGCATTATAAAGGTGATTATGACAGAGGAGGGAATATTTTAATCACTTGTTAAAATTGGATTTATCATTTGAGGTGAGTGTCAAGTAAAACTGTCAGTGTGCTGATTTTGACAGTGAAGAGTAGCTCACACTCAGTGCTCTGCTTTCTCTTTGAGCAGCAGTTTCAAAGCCGGCATCAGAACGGTTCAAACTGCGTCTGCTGTGGTGCTGAGGCACAATGCTGTTTGGGTGGTCTCCTCAGCATTAGCTTTTGGGAGGGATCCTTCCCATACTAGTCACAGATTTTAGGAGTGTTTGCAGAACACAAGGCTGTACTGCAGGATGTAAGGATCTGCTTGTTTTCCTTACCACAACTTGACGTATGACCATAACTGGCATTCAAGAGACCTTTTTCTTTGGGGAAGATGAAGAGAAAGCTGGCTTCTCTGCTGGATTTTTTTTTCTTGCCGAGAACGGGGGGGTGAAAGAGATTATTGCTAAACCTTGTGTGTTTAATCCTGCTAAATGCTGCTTTCTCTGATCTTACTGATTAACATTTGAAGCCTATAAAGCTAGGGTATCAGTTATTTGAAACTAGTGGCATATAAACATTTCAATTAAAAGGAAATGAAGAAAGGGGGGTGAGGAGGAGGAAGACCAGTATCACAGTGCCCGCTCTGTAGGGAAGGGATGTCCACAAGTATTTTGGTTACTTGCTTTACAGAGTATTGGAAGATGGGTCTCTTTCTCCAGAGAACTTGATGCCCAAAAGGTTTACCCTGCTTTAGTGTTTCTACGGCTTCGCCTCTATACATTTTATAGGAACATCCTTCTCATATTTTTTCCTTGGTACAGAGAGGAATTTATTTACTCTGAGGATGTGCTATGGTGAGGGAGGGAAAGGTAGGACCTGTAGCAGCAGTAAGAGGGCACTATTAGATGCATGAAGTTGTGTGTTACAGGAGTAACAGGAACAGGTAGACTTTAAGGACCTTACTTGCAGGAAAAGGAGGACTTAGCCTGCAGAGCTGTGTGCTGCCATGCTTCTGGTGGCAATAAATATCTTTTAGAAAAGTGTTAGAGGTAATTTCAGCTGATGTTTAGCAATTTTTAGGTAATACAAAAGGAAGCTGTTTATTCTATAATCTTCAACGAAGTGGATGTTCCGGGGTTGCACTGAGAGAAGTTGTTTAAGGTTCTTGCACTTCCCTCTATTCTGTTCCTTCTCGTTAGTGCTCGTACAACTGGTTATACAACTATACTGTAAAGCAAAGCAGGCAATGTGCTTAAAATACTGTAAAGAGCTCTGTTGTTTTGGGTTTTTTTCTTTAAGGTAAATCAAATCTGCATTCAGAGTAACCTTCAGAATTCATAGCATTACCCTGTGAATGCTGTGCAGGCACAGCTCTGGGGGAACAGGCAGAGCCCAGAGGCATTTCCAGGAGCTTGAGAAGCTCCAGGTTTGTTTTGTGACATCTCAAACCGAGGGGGACATACATGTAGTCATGCTGATCCCAAGACCTTGTCACTTCATCTATGAAGCTGCTTCAAGTGTCATACTGAAGCCAAGCTAGGAGACCATTTTTGAAATTATGCATAGTGTATGCAGTTGGGATTTATTTTACAGTAGGCTTGATGCTCAGTAAGGGCTTGCTGCCCCTACAAAGGGTTGTCCTATTTTTAGCCATGTCACTTCCTGTGCAGTGTATGTCATTTCTCTGGAGCTGATCTTCTATCAGATCAGCAAGCTCTCCAGTACACCAGAACAAATATTTGTGTTGTTTCCATCAGATGGCTGAGCTGATGTGGCTGGAGGCAGGAGCAGGGGGGCAGCAGTGGCTGGAGCTGTGGGAGCAGGCTCGCCCGTCTCACAGCGCTGTTTCAGCAGTGACTGCCCACCTCTGCTGCTTTATGGGATGTTTGGGCTCGGTGATACTGTGGGTCTTCCTGTGTGAGGAATTATGGACAATTTTGAAACAAAAATCACCTGAAGCTGAGCCAAGAACTGGGCTGATGGGAGGTCCTTCCCTCCCCCAAAAACATCTGTTCCATGATCTCTCTGTTCGTGTTTGCTGCGGTGGGGCCAGAGTCCGGCTGCTCTGCTCGCGGCTGTTTGCCTGCTGCCCGGGCGGGAGGAGGAGCAGTCCCTGCGGCAGTGCTGTGTCATCCGGCCCTGGCCCTCCTGCGGGAATGCGTGTGTACAGGAGAGCCATGGCTCAAGTGCAGTGGCACTGGCAGGAACTGCCGGTACTTGGGTTTTCAATGCCTGTTTTTGGCCAGTGCTTCTCTTAATTCTTTAAGCCTGCTCTGCTGCTGAAACAGGCATTTCCACACGTGTCTGCAGCTAGACCCTCTCTCCTGCCCAAACAGCACACCCGTGACAAATGAGCTCAGAAACCAACCTGTGTTGAAACTAACTGGCAGAAGGTAGAGTGGTTGATTTTTTTAAAGTTTGATCACTTCCTTGTTTTATTTTGGTGCATGTGAGCACTGAAAGGGAGGGCTAAGCATGGGACAGCTTATTATACTGGTTTGGCATTCTGTGGCTTTAGGGTTCAAATAGATGAGTTCAACCATCCCAGCAGCTTACAGGCGGCTAAGAAGTGTGTTGTCCCTCTTGGTCACATGTCCTCCCTCACATCAATTCTAGAGGCTCTCCTGTGTGTTGGACTTTCTACTTGTGGTTTTGCATGTGAACTGATTGAGCCCACTGAACTGTCAGAAAACTTTGTGTTGGTGATGGTCCTTTTTTTTCCTGGTGGGTTTTTTTGGTGGCTCACAGCACTAATTGTGTGGGTGAGGGGGATCGTACCCAACTGCCCCCTTTGAACCCAACAAGCTGTTGTCTTGGTGCAGGTTCTCATTTGACTTCATAACATTGCATCAGTTTGATCCTATCTCTTATTCATTGTATTTCTCAAATATTAGCAACCAATGAGAGATCTTCCGCTTCCTGTGACCCTTATTAAAACTCTTCAGAAGAATCCCTGGCACTTCCCCTTGGAGACTGAAGTGTTCTGGAGCTTCATGCCAGTGGCTTGTGCTTTGACTGGTGACAGGATCCACTGGTTAATGAACTTGGGAACTGGCTTAGCTGGAAGTCAGGCCAGCTTTTCTTGTTTTTCATCTGGGCATCTTTGGGCACCTTTCACAGTTTGTTTATTGAATTGGAACTGAACATCTCTTCTTACATCCATGTTAGAGATTGTTTTCCGTGTTTGCATTAGCACCTGGTCTCTTCAGCAACGCTGTGTTGGGGAATATTAGCAGTGGCTGGTGCTGTTACCAAGTTCCTGTGTGCTGCTTGAAGCTAATACTGAACAGAAGGACAATCATGGTACATTCTGAAAGTTAGCATAGGGTTCTTTAATATGCTGCTGCCTAAAATGAAAAGGATTAATACTTGTATTGTGACATTGAATCTCTATTAGCTCTTGAAATACTCAGTCAAAAGTGTTTTTAATTAGTCTTTCAATCTTAAACATTCTATGCCAAGAGTGACTTGCGTAAGGTTTTAGCTTTAAATTGGTTCTGGTTACCAAAGCACAGAAAACTTGTGTTCATTTGTTCTCCCCTGAAATGGCTTCTCTGAATGTTGGGCCCAGCATAAGAATTAAATTCCACTTGCACTACTTGCAGTTTCATTCTGAAAGACTGTCTGGAGAAAGGCAGGAATGAAAGTGCTCTTTCAGCTACAAGTACAGTACTTCAGCAAAAATCAAATTTAGCTGTCGTATGAGGTCAATGGGGGCTTTGTATGTTGAAAGCAAGTGCTTCTCTGTTGGGGTGGGGGAGTGCAGTCAACAGCTGAAATAAGCTTAATTGCAGGTTGAAGCTGAAAAAGATACTATCAGATTTTGGTTGTCTTCCTGCCTGTACATCTTCCTTGTCTTATATCTTGACTACTTCCTCATCCATAGAGTACCTTATTGCTGTGAGCAGAAGACTTGACTTGTTTCTCTGTTGCTGTTGGCTTTGCAACCCAGAGGTTTGCTCTTGGTATCAATTTCCTATGTTTTGGGGAAATAAAAACGAAATGGAGTGGATGTGGGTGTGAGAGGAGATGAGATTTCTCTGGAAACAAAATAATGGGAGAGTTGTTTGTGTTTGGCTTCAAATACATCTTATGTAAAAGGAAGTCTTTTTTTACTGTGGTACTTCTTACTGTGGTTTAATCTAGTTTTATGACATGGCAATTGGTGAAATATTCAACTATCTTTAAACTCCTTTCCCTCTGCATTTTTTTCTGTTTGAAATGTATACTGATGTTACTTGCAAGATGAATTTTTTTTCAGTAATATTGCTTATCTTTGGCTTGACTTGCAAGAATTAAAATTACCTATGCTTCAGCTTACTTTTTAATCAGGAAATGGTAGACCTAAGTTGATCTTGAATTAAATAATTGATACCTTGATATACGTAGTTTCTTAATGAGAAGCTGTTTTTCTTTCAAAATTGGTAAAAAAAGGGCAATTGTATATTTATGGAGGTGGGGAAAATGGAAAATGATTTTATCTCATGGCATGTCAAAAATGATTTGCAAGTTAGACCACTTGATAATAGTTAGGAGCCTCAGAACACTGATGGAAATGGTAATTTGTTGTGATTTTCTTGTAATATCTCGCAAATATCTGTAAACTTGCTTAAAACAAGCCAGGGGAAAAAATAAATTACACAGTTTTTATGAAAACCAAATTTAAGGATGTTAAATAACAAAGCGACTCATATCTCTTACTTCTCTTTTTTACTATATTTTCACACAGGATTTATAAATAGGAGGTTAGTGTACTCGGTCTAATATTTTTGACTGAAAGGGTAATTTTCTCTCAGTGTGTGAAAAGTCATAACACACAGGGTTTGCAGTAAGCAGTTGTGTCGTCTTTCACTAATGACGCAGTGACTAAACAGTGACATGTGAATTCATGTGACTGTTGGTAATTATAATCACTATGCAGCAGCTAAGTCTGTGTTGCCATGCTTGTCTTTTATTTTAC
The DNA here is from genome assembly GCA_013399875.1 of Gymnorhina tibicen. Taxonomy (NCBI): domain Eukaryota; kingdom Metazoa; phylum Chordata; class Aves; order Passeriformes; family Artamidae; genus Gymnorhina; species Gymnorhina tibicen. The sequence continues at coordinate 1,317,468 of VXAZ01005755.1, forward strand.
AGTTCTCATGCACAGCGTCAGGTGTTCAGGTTTCAGCATAAGTGTCCCCCTCCCCTACTCCCCTTACCTGACTGCCAGAAGCAGTAATGGTTCCAATATTTGCTAAAGTCGCTTTTCTTTGCGGGGTATATATCAAAAATAATTTGGTGGGACTGAGGGTGGGTCATGCAAAGCCTACATATGGCTGTATTTGTGTTATTGGGCAGACTTTATAGACTTTTTGGGAAAGGGCACTGAGTTACCCACAAGGCATTTTTTCTGGAAGGTCTTTTTGCTGAGCTGTAGGAAATTCCAGATTTTAAAATGTCAGCTGTAAAAGAAGGGTTTTCTCAGGCCTCTAAATACTGGGTTGTGTGTATCAATTTCAGGTTTATAGAAGAAGGGAAAATGGCTCAAGAAACTAACCGTAGCCAAGTGCCTATGCTTTGTTCCACTGGCTGCGGATTTTACGGGAATCCTCGCACAAATGGCATGTGTTCAGTGTGCTACAAAGAACACCTTCAAAGGCAGAACAGTAATGGTAGAATTAGCCCTCCTGGTAAGTAACACCATCATACATGTGTGTGAACAGCTCGACCTGACACAAGGGGTAGCAGCTTCCTGGCCGTGTCCAAATACTGATTGTCGGAGCATTAGTGCAAACCATTTCATTCCAGCATCTCACCTTATGGAATGAGCCTGGATGGAATGCTCATAATGTAGTTGTTCTGCCACTAATCTGCTCAGAAGTAGACTCTCACTAATACCTTTTGTAATCGAGTGTTTTGAAGATAGAAAAATGCAGAAAAAACACTGTGCCAACATATTTTTCCTGAAATTACTGACTGTGGAGATAGGATTGATCTTGGGGAATGTTTGTGAAAAGCAAACAGTACAGGTATATTAAAGTACAGGTATTTCATTTCTACAGCCTCATGCTGAAGGATTAACCTGTAAACACTTGATAGTTTCTCCTTAACTTCAGATACTTTCTGTTCTTTTTGACCCTGTGCCCTGCATACTGTCACCTTTCCTACAACCTGACCTTTTAAATTAAAGCAATAGCTTCTGTTGAAATCTGGGGGTCTGGGTTCTACCTTCAAAATGCATCTGGAGTTGGCATTAGGATGTTACACTGGTGTTCTCACGGATCCCTCTTGGTTTTTTAAACAAAACACCAGCTTCTCGTGTCAGAATACTTCAGTTTATGCTGAGAAAGCTGCTTGTAGATGCTTTAATTAGCAAAAAATAGTAACTATTTTAAAACTCCAGCTTCAAAATTTTTTGCAGTGTAAGTTCTGGAGGCCTGGAGCTGGAATGACATCAAAATATGGCCAAGCATAATTACTTTTTTGTAAAATTAACATTTCACTGTGGCGTAGGCAGAGATCCAATTACTTTCCTGACTGGTGTCGTAGGGGTCGAAGAGTAATCGCGGTGTCTAACTGTTGTGATCCCAGGAAGTAGCATAACACATTTTCCATGGGTGTGTGTCTTGCAGCAGCCTCTGTCAGTAGTATCACCGAGTCCTTACCGGTCCAGTGCACAGAGGGCAGCGCCCAGGAAACTCAGTCCACTTTAGATTCTACATCGACTCCATCTATGCAGCCAAGGTAAGGTGCTTCGGTCTGCTCTGTGCCTTTGCAGAGAAATCTGTGTCAAAATGATTAAATAAAGTGTGCTGATCCTGCATAATTAAACGCTGGAACCAGGATTAGGAAAAGGTGTAAGATTTCAGTGCAAACTTTAAAGCATGGGATCTCAGGGCTTCATCTGGCATTCAGATGGAAATTTGTCTTTAGAATTTTAGCCTCAAATAGAAGTTGCCAGCTTCCGTTGTACAGAGATTTGTCTGGCTGCTCTTCTGATTCCACAACTTGTAGTTGTACATTCACCAAGGAGAACTCTTTTCATCTTAGAAATTTGAGGATTTTTTTAAATGGCAGAGAGCTGTTTACTAGAGCTCTCATAAATAAATGCATGATAATGTGTTAACAAGCCAGTTGATTTGCAAAGAGTGGAGAGTACTAGAACAGGGGAAAGATACGAGTCTTGGTACAAGTTGTGCTCCTGAACTGATCTCTTATTAACCAAGTAATTTCCATCTGGATTATTCAAGGATACATAATGTCCTCTTGTAAATCACTCAGACTTACTAAGTGTTCTCCATTTGTAAAAGCTAAATATTTGTTTATATTTAGTGGCTCCATTTCAGTTTAGAATGACACAACCAACAGAACTTAAGTGCTTTGGAAATCTTTTGAGTGAAAAGTGTTAGTGTGTTACATACCATGGAAGCTAACTTGCAGTAATACTCATTTCAACTTTTCTTTAAAAAAATGAATGTAGTAAAACACAGGCTGAGGGTGATTTCATCAGTTACTGCTGACTGATTCTGCTCAGACTGTTTTCTGCTCCCTGTCTTTTTATAGAAGGTGTTATCTCATGCTTGGATCCTGCGTATGAACTGAGAGCTAGGTGCCATGCTTGATGCTATGTTTAGTCTTTCCATTCTGAGGTTTCTAGTTGAGCTAGAAAATACATATCTTACCCTGAAACAACTCTTCTGGTATGTGTAAAAAGAAAAAAGTTCATCCAGGTCAATGCACAGATGTGAGCCAATTACAGTGCCTTGCTTTGTTCGCTCACAACTTCAATAGAACCATGAAAGAATAGAAGTGCCTCACTGATCACTGGTTTGATTACTGGCTGCAGGAGAAATGAGTGGATGGTTGCTCTTGGACTTGCACTTCAAAAAAATCAGTGTCACTTGCTCGGGGTTTTTTTTCCAAAATAATAAAGCAGGAATTCAACTTCAGTCTCTGGAAATACCTCAGAATTGCGATGCTCTGAGGACAGGTGTATTAAATTGACAATGCCCTTTTGCAGGTGGCCCGACTCGCAGCTCAGGACCTACATGCGGTTCTTGACAATTAAAATTGCGACTCCAGTGTTCTGGTTGTGCCATGGGCTGCTGGATAATCTGGTTTTTGCCTTCAGAGTGAATCCCTCAGTGGAAAGGAAGGAAAAAAATAATGCAGATGAGATAGTGCGACCTCTTGCTTGGGACTTGAGCTCTGTCTTGTTCCATGGGAGAGCTGCTGGATGAGCAGCTTGGCTGGGAGTGACTGCTAGTGTTCAATTGCTCTCTCTCAACTGCTCAGGGTGTTCACTGGTGAGTGTTCAGCCATGCTATGATTTAGCATGGCTAAAGGGTTGCAAAGTTTGGCCTGCACCACTTTACACTATGAAAATCCAAGGGGTTCTGTGTGCAGCTGCTGCAGCTTTATTACTGGAAGCATTGACATGCTGCAATTTTCTCGTTCGTATCACCAGAACACTGAAAGTAGCTCCTCTACAATTATCTTGCTGACTTATGTTGTAAAGATCCTTGCATATTTAATGTTGCATTGTTGCTTCTGTGTGAAATGATGGTATGCCAAACCACCCAAAATATTTTTCCTTTTTTATAGTAGAACTGTTGTATTACATTCAATATGAATTCAAAAAAATGTTTACCTTTTGTGTCAGTTCAGATTGTGGCGGTTTTGAGTGGTTACAGAAACAACTTCAGAGTGAAAAGCTCTGGGATACTTCTTCATCGAGAGGTGCCCTCATGTATCTCTTATAGGAAAAGAATGTGGAAATTCATCACAAAAAATTGTAACTTTCTTCTTTTGCCCCCCCAGCCCTGTGTCAAGTCAGTCACTTTTAACAGAATCTGTAGCATCATCCCAACCGGATAGTACGGCTGTGGACAAAACAGTACCTGAGACAGAAGAGTTGCAAGGTTGGTGCCTAGTGTTCAGAGACAGAATTTATGAATAATGTTTTTTAAACTTTGACTGTTCTTAATACACTCCTGTTTGAGATGGCTGATTCTCAAACCCAAATGTTCTGTGAAATCAGAAGGCAAAATAAGGATAAAGTTTCTTTTCTTGAACAGCAAGTCAAACTGAAACCTCACGTTTCTGTTTAATTGGTGATGTCAGTGTCTGCCATAAACAAGTGTGTTGATTGGTGCTGGACATGCACAGTGTAAATCAACATCCTGTTCTGTCTCTATGCCACGGCTATTACATGTAAGTAGAGTTGTGAGTATCTGTGACTTCTCAGAGTAACCATTTACAGCACATATCAGGAGCTGATGAGCTTATTTGTGATACAGGGTGTTTGACGTAGCCATTGCAAGAACAGGGTCAGTATTTTTTATAAACAGGAAACACCCATAAAAGAACCTTTCACCTATGAACTGTAATGGTGTAACATTGTGAACTTCTGAAATTCACTTTATCAAATGTAACATTACCAAACCACAGGTTCTGTTTCCTTGAAGGAAAATGGCTGAGTGGGTTATTTCAACTATATTGGCCTAAAATTCTTCTTGCTGGTACAATGTAAAGTTTTTTTCCCTTTTTCTTTCTATATGCAGGCTTTAAGAGCTTAAGACTAAGACTAAAAAAAAATTAATAGTATTTCTTAGGAAATGCAAAAATGCCAGATAGTAAACAAAATGTGCTCAGACTGGTAAGCTGTAGACATTATAAAAGGTATTTAAAGGTAAGTCAGTAAATTTTCTGCCTTCTGCTGACACAGTTTAGGCTTTAGTGGGGAGGATTATTTTTCTGTGGACTAGTGTAAACACAGAAGTTTGGGTTTTTCACAGATACAACTTGTAATTCCACTTAAACATTCTAAATATGAGTTCTTTCACTGTACCTCTGGTATCAAAGTTTTGCTTCTCAGATACTTTTCTAAACGTGACCTGTCCCTTTTTGTAGGGTGGAATATAAGAGTCATTATTCAGCTGCTGTGCTGAGTAAGGCCATCTCCTTGGTTACATAAACTTGTGAGAAAAGATTTTAATTCCATTTTTTACCATTTTTACTAACCTTTGAGGTGTCAATTATTAGAAACAGACATTCTTGAAAACAGACATTCTATAGATACACTCTAATGCCTGTTAGGAAGTTTGTGTTCTGGAGCTGAGAGCTCTTGTCTCAGTTTTGACAGTGCATCTACTGGCTTTTCACTGGGAGGCAGAGGGAGTACTTTACTTTATTGACCCTTACACTGTGAGGTTACTTGGGCCTGTGAAAAGACTTTTCCCATGCCCTTTTCAGAGGCATGTTTTTCTCCTTAACCATTTGGATAAATCTGTTCTCCTTATAATTCTCTACTTCTCAAGCTCATTCTCTTCATGAGAAGAAAAGAGGTTTCCCAACCAGAAGCTTTGACTTCAGGGATGTATCTGCATTTTACAGTATGTTTTTCAATGATCAACCTATATCATCAGGTGTTTAGATTACTCAGCTGTGTGCTCTGTCCTTTTCTTTGTACCCTCGTTTCTAAACTAAGAACATCACCAGCATGTAGTTGCAGCTCTAAATTACCATCCCTATTTATAACACTCTGGCAGGGTCAGCCTTATTTCCTTGGGAGTTCCTTCTGTGTTGTCCCTTAACTGAAAATCATAGGAAATGTAGTGTTTCCAGTTTTACAGCATTTTGATTTGAAAATGTAAGTTTGGAAGGAAAGCAGCTTAGAATGGATGCTGAGAGGATTTCATTGAATTGCTCTCACAGTTGTGCATCCTAAAGTTTCTTTTTTTTTTGGAATTGGAATTTTAGGTTGCTGACAAGAATGTAATACAAACATGTGAATCCAAGTGGTGTTTTTAGTATTGCCTAAGTTTCTAACATTTAGAAAAAGATAAAGTCACAGCAATGTGCAGGTTGGTCCCAGAGTAAAATGTCTAATAGAATTTCTGTTGATGGAGGGGAACAAAAGGAGTAATAATGTCAGTATTTTGATAAAATCTTGCCTTGTGGGAATGTCCATTCTGAGGAGAATGGTTCTATGCTGCTGGTGTAAGTTAATGTATTGTGTTCAGCTGAGGTCCCCTTAACTTGCCATTTAACAAAAATTACCAGGCTGCAACAACATTGAATGAAAGACTGGGTGAATAATTAAGCTTTCTTAGATTACTGTTATTACTTTTCTAAAGCAGACAGAAAAATGGGGCTTGAGCTGTGTACAACAGTCCTCCCTGTTTGCAGTCAAGCTAGAACTACAAAGGGCTAAAGTTCCCAAAGAGCAGTTCGGATTTGTCTTTGTTGGATTCATGCATTGCAAAAGAAATAGAGGAAAACTCTAGAATATAAGTCTAGACTTTAGAGATAATGTTTGTATGATGGTGCTCGTGGAACACTGCAAAAAGCCCAGATGCTTTAAGATAGGGACTAATCGAATTTTTTTTAACTTTAATGTTCTTAAATACCATGAACATACCGTTAAAGATGACCTAAAATGAAACTCATTAAGTACAGCATTGCAAACTGCCATCGCTCTTGTCGTGTGGTGTGGTTATTATTTGAAAAATCAAGTACAAAGTAAGATTTGATTAGCTGTCTAAAAGATACGTGGCTGTTCTGAATGAAATCACCTGATTTTGTGCGTATCTGGATTTTAGTGAAGTAAAAGTTTAAAATAACTTGATACTAAAATAATTAAGTTGCTACAGAATTTGATGTGGAGGTAACTTGGACCTAAGGTGAATACAGTTGAACTAATGGCTTCAACTTCACTGGGCCTTATCAGGGTTGGCTCAGTAGACAGTACTGGAAAGGAATTGATGGATACTTCTCGCTTTTGTGATAGTACCAGGGACTCGGAGGTAGACTGTGATTATGATAGAAGTGTAGAAAATAATACAGGGTACCCTGATATACTGGGTGAATGCTCCAGGGAGAGAGGAAACACTCAACAATTTAAAACTAAATTCTGTGGGTGAGTGTGCTCTTAATTTGTCACTTTGTAACATTGAAACAGTGTATTTTAGGCTGATTACATCAGTTTAAAATGTTCAGAAGTAGTGATATTCTCCTTTGGATTAACTTCATGTTTCACTCCTCTGGAGGAGTGGGGATTCTTTTTCCTAGGCCTAGTGAGATGCCCTTAAGAAGTAAATGTAGCTGTTCATGCTCTTCCTGTAGGAATGAGGAACCTTTTTTTTTTAAAGTCTCTGCCCAGCAATGCAGCGGTGATGAATGTAAAACATCCAGAGTGAGAACAGATGAGGTGCTGGGTGTCTTGCTGCACACAGAGCTGTGTTGTGCCTGCAGGGGTGCAGCAGCTGGAGGCCACTTTATCTTGTGGGTGCTGTTTTGTGGTCAGTCAGAGCACACTGAAGGTCAGGCAGGGGTTGGCACAAGCAAAGCAATAGGAAAAGCTCGTGCCTTTAGGAGGAAATCCAGGGTCTGCTTGTTGTGGTCAGCTAGGAGCATGTTCTGTAAATCAGGGAACTTCTCGTGGCCAGCCCAACTTGTCAGCTCCAGAAACATGACTGTGTTCATGCCTTACTCCTCTTTGGTTAGTTGGCAGCTTGTACTGGTGCTGCCAGTGCTTCTGTTCTTCAGCTACAGGCAGGGCTGGGGCTGCAGGAGCAGAGGACTTGGGTTCAAGGAAAGCAGGCAGCAGCATCCTGGAATCCAGATGAAGTCCAGCTGCTGGGAGTGGCTGCAACATAGTTCCTGCAGTCTCTGGGCAGTATTGCATTTTATCTGGCTTTGTTCTGCTGTGGTCATCACAGGTAGCTTATAGACTGAACGCTGGCACTTGGTCATCTGAAGTAGTTGGGATATTTGTGGTTATCATAGAGGATTTTGGTTCAAATCTCTGGCTTCTATTCAAAAGCAAATTGAGACCTAAAATTTCTGGTTACTACAGTAGATACAGAGTGACTTGCGGTGCAGTAGAAGAATCTTCCCACTCGGTTCTACACTGAACAGCAGCTCTTAAATATTTTTAAACCTTCTTAATGTGAGAGCCATACGCACAAAGAAAATGTACGTAAGGGTGTATGAGAGCCTTGTTATGCAGGGAAGAGTGCCAGTTTTTCCTAAATTTAGCTAATAGTTACAGAGGCTCTTAGTGAAACTTACATTGAGGTAACTGGATTTTGCTACAACAGGAAATGCAAGCTGGAGAATGTTAGCTCATGGCATGAAAATGTCTTAATGAATTAATAAACACTGCAATGTCTGCTTTGTATAAAACTGCAGAAGTTCATTTGAGTAAGTCTTACCCCTTCTGGTACTTCTCTCACCTCTTTTAGTCCTTGCCGATTTTGGTTCTTATCTTGCAATCCTTTTGATATTATGCCCACTCGGAAACGTGCCCTTTAACAGCCATCTAAAGCCACTGAATTTTTTTTTTTTTTTTTTGTAAATGATGAATTTTTATAAATTTCAGGACAAAGAGAAGCTCTGCTTGTAACATAGGTGGTGACTTAGAAGGATTTAATAGACCATGTATAGCAGTATCTTTGCTAGATTAACCTGTGGAATATACTGTCCCCTCAGGCAAACTCTTTGCTGGTGATCAGGTATCTTGCTATCCACTGATGTTGCTTAGTACAATGTTTTGATACACAGCAAAAGTGATGAGTGCCCTTTCCTTTCAAAAAAAAAAAAAAAGATTAGAATAGCAGCACATGGAAAACCCCACTGGATTTGTCATGCAGAAGAGCTGTCAGCTGGTGTAGAACTAGCACAGAACTGCATCTGACAGTCTCTGACAAACAAAAGTCCAGCTGCGCAGAGATGCCTGCAGCTTTTTCCCAGACAAGGGTCTGAGCTTGCTGTTGTATTCCCTTCCTTACAGCGCTTGGTTCTAGCTCTGCTTCCATCCACACTCCTCCCAGCTGGAGCTTGCTTTTGTTCTTTGCTGCAAATACTCCCAGCTTGTGTGTGTCTTACTGGAGACTACCCTGCTGTGGTCTACCTATGTCTGGTAGGCAGAGGTTGGCTCTTAGCCCTTCTTGAAATGAAGTTGGGGGGGGTTTTTGTTTCTATTTCTGTTCTGTAATATAAGGAATGTGCAAATACTTGAGGAAAACCAGCCAACTTCTGTTTTTACCTGAGTCAGGCAAATACTACCATTACTTGTTGGTACTCTCCCACACAACCTGTAACCTGTTTCTTTTAGATGTGAGAGAGCACTAAAGTAGGTTGAAAGTTGCCTTAGGAGAAATGTCTTTAAAATTAGGTTTTTACCTGCTTCCTTCTGGGCTCCAGGACAGTGTAGTCCCAACCTGTAGGTCTGGGTCTCTTGAGCTGGTGTTTCTCACCCCAGGTAGTGCCTGTGTCCTGTGTAGGCTTTTTCCAGATGTGCAAGAGCAACAGCAGTACAGTGGCAGAGATTGTTCTGAAATGCTGTGTTTTGTGTGGCCTCCGTGTTGCAGCCTTCAGCAAAAATAATGTTGATTCAGGATCTGAAAGAGGGTGTTTGGCTCAACTGATGCTGTTACATAGAGTGCTTCTTACAAGCAGATTTTGGGAACTGGGCTAGTGAAACTGTGGGGAAACACTTGGCTGTTGGATTTTCTTCCCGGATCTGACAGTGCTGAATCTTACTGTTAAACCTAATGTTTATTACTCTGCTTTTTTTATGGTATTTTCAAGCATTTGGTGAGTTCTTTCCTTAAATTATATTGAAGGTCTAGAAGGAGGGAGTTGCAGTCACTGCAGAGGGAGCAATACACTTCAGACATGGAATCTGCACCAAAATGGCCACATGTACAACATGGGCTTTAGATTATTGTAGGACTTAAAAAAAAAGGGAAGAGACAGACTTTTTTTCTCTCTGCTGTTCTTACTAACTTTTTTAATGTCAGCTTCAGTGTCAGAGAATGCAGAGCCTACACCTGAAGAACAGGACAAGTCGCTTGACAAACCAAAACAGAAAAAGAATCGTTGTTTCATGTGCAGGAAGAAGGTTGGACTTACTGGTAAGAAATACTGATTTCAGTCTCCCTAGGCTTATTTAGGCTTTGGACCTTTGAAATGATACCTTAAAGGGAAAATGGGGCATGGTCATTTGATGTTGATTTGAAATGACAGTCAAAGGTGCTTTCAGCTGACTCTTACTAGATTAGTCATTCATGAATCATTTTGTTTTTCAGCCTCTTGTCTTAAAGTGAAGTTCATAATTCCAAATGCTTCCTTTTGGAAGTCTGCTTAGCTGAGGAATTGGTTGCTAGTTTGTTGCCATTCACTAGCCAGCTTTGCATGGTCCAGTGAAAGGGCCTGAGTTCTGCAGGGTGAAGATTTATAAACATTAGCAAAAGACAGGAGTTCTCTAGGAATGTTCTGTGCTAGAGTGTTACGCAAAAAGAAGGAATGGTCAAGTCAAATCTTGCTGTAATCGCTTAAAAATGTATTATTTGTGATTCTTATGCTTTCTGCAGCAGAGGCTCTTTGGCTGATTGATTGACACTGGTGACTGAGATTTATTGCTAGTGAGTGAACACATTCAGGATTTAAAGCAACCCAGTGTAATTAAGAATGTTGAAATGTCTGAGCTGCCGTTTCTGTCCACAGGGTTCGAGTGTCGGTGTGGGAACGTTTACTGTGGAATGCACCGTTACTCAGATGTACACAGTTGCTCTTACAACTACAAAGCTGATGCTGCTGAGAAAATCAGAAAAGAGAATCCTGTAGTTGTTGGGGAAAAGATCCAGAAGATCTGAACTGCTGCTTCTGCTGGAATACAAAAATCTTCTGACCATCTGCAGATTAAATTGACTTGAGCTTTTTTCCTTAGTCATCAGGAACGTAGAGCAGTGTATCTTGCCTAGACCTTTTAATCATGCATGTCATCAGATGAATAGATTTTTTTGGTTTTGTTTTTGTTTTTTGTTTTTGTTTTGAAAATGACTCTGAACATTATTTTCATTGCAGTTTTCTGTGGCTGAAGACTTAAGTAAACTTTACAAGTATTATCCTTTAAGATCATTTTAATTTTAGTTGAGTGCAGAGGGCTTTTATAACAAACGTGGAGAAAATATTGGAGGGCTGTGCTTTTCCAGGATAAAACATGCATGCGTTAACTTTGCAGTTTATTTTCTTGTTGTATATAGCTTTTCTCTGCAGCACAATTTCCTTTTTTTTTTTTTTTGATAATGCCTTGTATGGCACAACTAGTTATCAGTAACTGAATGTATTTTAATCATTATGGCTGCTTCTGTTTTTTTTTCCCATTAACGAGAGGTTACATGTTCGCATATTAGCTTGTTTGCACCCTCTACCTATTTATGTATGAATCATTTGTAATGAGAGTGTGTGCTGAGATTGTGTGGGTTTTTTTGTTGTTTTCTTTTTTTTTTTTTTAATTGGGGTTTGTTTTTGTGTGTGTGGGGGGAAGGCTGTATGCACTTCATTGACTGCAGTTTTCATTGGGATTACATCCATCAGTTTGTCTGTACACAAATATGAAGAATGATCTGAAGTACCTGTGCTGTATTTATGTTTATCCACGTCTTAACTTTGATTAAATAAAATTCAAAAAAATCCGAGCCCCTGTGGCTGTCACTGGCATATGTAAGTTGGATTTCTCTTGCTGTATTTTAATGGGGACCTTCCACTTTACTTAAAGTGTATTTATTCACAGTGACCATGTGTATCCCAATGCCAGCTAAATTCTGATGGGTTTTTTTTTAATCTTTTCACCTGTAACTACCAGAGACACTGCAGTTCACAGCTCTCCATGCTTCCTGTGCAGTACATCTCTCGTGTGCAGGAGTTTGGGGCATTTGTGATACTGTGACAATGTTCTTCAGTTGGGCCAGACCTAAAGGTAAAACACATGTGGCCATGAGTGGGCTGTGGAGCCATGAGTGTGATCCTAGGAAATGGTGCTGTGGGTTTGGGATCTACTGTCTGACAGACAGCAGTGTTGGAGGAATTGTTCTTTTCTTGTCTTGTGAGGGTACTCAGTAAATTTCTTTCTTCAAGGCTGCGTGTACTGAGGTCAAAGTCTCTGCCTTCACCCTGGTCATCTCCATAACTTAAAGATGGTTTATGTAGTGCCATGGAAACTTCAGCCAGTGCTACTTGTCACCAGATCTAACAGTACACTAATGAAGTAGCACCAACTCCTCTCCAGATGGTCCTGATCTGCAGTTGAAATCTCACTGGGCGACTTGCTGCTGCTTTGGAGCATTTGTGAAATAAATGTGATTGCGCAGCTTTATTTAAAACATTAAATTTTTAATCAAAGCTGGCTCCATCCTTTAAAATTCAGACTGCTGTTTAAAAACTATGGCTGGCAATTAGTAGATAAAGCACTACATTTAGGATATAAACTGTGCAGCAGAAGGAGCTTTCTCTGGTAGTTACAGAAAGTAATCTGCAAGACCCAATAATAAATGAAGTAGCTTGCAAAAATGGCCTAACCACAATCTACGAAGCACACGGAGTTTATAGTAAAGGAAGGAAGGAATAAATAACTCTTACTGGCAAGTTTCAGTAATGGTCTGCCTTATCACGGGTCAGAGATCCTGTATTTCCTCAGAGCCTTTGCTAAACTTCCTCTTGCACAGCACAGAGCATGGAAGAGCAGCAGCATCACCTCTGGTGGGTGTTTGTTTGCTTTCCTCTTGGCTGCTACTTCCATATTCTCTAATCCTTCTCACTTTGGTTCTTCCCTATTTCTGGTCTCTCTTCTCTTGAGCATGCCCTTTTCTCTCTCCTATGTGCCCTCCTGACCAATGTGCCTTTCACCTGACAGCGATGCTTCTGGGCCAGGCAGAGAGGAGACGCCATAGATTTCACAGCAGGGGCAGGGAAAACCTGTTGTGTTTGTGTTTTCTGGGGTCTGAAGGAAGAAAAGATACAAGAAAAGTATTCACATACTCCCTTAACCACCACCAGTTATGAAGCAACTGCTCCTCTGGCTCGTGATTGCAGGGTAGGGTCCTCTCCTGGCAGTGCCCACCGTGAGGCAGAACCACATTGGGGAGTTCTGCTTCCACACCTGTCTTTCTCCAAGCAGTCTACTAAACCTCCTTTGTCCTGGCTTGTGTGGGGGCTCAGACTTAATATTGAAGGAGTTTATGGTCCTGTTGTCTAAGCTCACATTTAGACTGGAAACCCACCTTTCCGTGACACCTGAGAATTGCGTGTCGTGTTTGTTTGCTTTGGCAGTGGCTTTGCGTTATCCTGGTGGTTGATCTGCACTTCAATCTGTGTTTTGTGTCATCAGCTTGAGGTTAGCAGATTAACATTTTAATTAACACCAGCACATTCACAGCACTACAAAACGCTTGAGTAAATCTTATCTCCTCACATTGGACACTGTATGGGAGCAGGCTTTCAACGTGGTCTTGTTTCAGTTTTGGAGTAAGCAGGTTCTATAACCCGGATCCTATAATCTGGCCACAAAACATCTTCACTGTGTTTAAAGCATTTCCAGCAGTCGGGGGAAGTTTTACAGGAAATCCTCCACAAGTTTGTGCTGGGCATTGCGTTGTTTAAACAAGACCCCTTTTTAAACAGCACCTTGTGAGCTTGTGTCTCAGCGGGTGAGCAGCTGTCACAGATGATGCTGTTATGTTCTCTTGCTCTGAATCTCTGGCTGTACAATTTGCTGCATTTCTTCTAATGATTCCTCTGCCAAAAAAAAAAAGGTTGAGCAGCAAACCAATTCTTTGGCTTGGCAATCATCTTCCTGTTTTTATGGGAAAGAGGTGGTCTTTGCTATTTAGTTCTAATTTCAAGGACGTTCCCTCATTGGTTTCTACTTCTGAAAATGAATTTTTTCCTGCAGGTAGGAGAAAGCTGGGATTGGGAGCAGAAGCACCGGCCTCCCTGCTCTGTATGGTTGGCTGCATGTGTGCCTCTGGTTTTAAGAGGGTGGAACTGTCTGGAGAAAATGGGAGCACTTGGTGAGGTGCAGCAGCGTGCAAAACTAAAAACCACGCAAAATGCAGTTTCGGATGTGAATTGTGCAACTTCCCAAGGGCTGCTGAGCTCGTGGTGGGAGAATCAGTGTGACCATAATCATTACCCTGGCATGTGAGTGACCCCTCCGAAGGTAAACGAGGGCAGTTGCCTCTATCTTAAGAGCTGTTGGATCCTTCACCTGCAGCGAGGTACCCCTGTTACAGGAGGGCCTTGGTTTCATGTGAGGGTTTGCAAAATCATGGAAGTGTTAAGGTTGGAAAAGACCTCCAAGAACATCAAGCCCAACTGCTAACCCAGTGCTGCCAAGTCCACCCCTAAATTAAGTTCCACATCCACACATCTTGTAAATACCTCCAGGAAAGGTAAGTTGTGAGCAGGAAGACCCTGTTTCAGCAGGGTCACTGCCTGGCTGGGAGCAATTAACAGCTGCTGACTCAGGCAAATCTCTGGCACTGATTAACCACTGCCAGGGACCAGGCAGAGGGGTGGGATGGCGACGGAGCGGCGATTGGTTTGTGTCTGAGGACAGAGGGTGGGATTTGATGCTTCTCTGCTCTGGGTTACACCACCTGGAGAGGATCTTCCTCCTCGGAAAGCCCGTAGCGCCTGGGAGGTGGGAGCTGTGTGTAAGCAGGGACTGCTCGGGGTTCGGCATGTCTTTCATCCAGGTAGACAAGGACTCAGATTTTCCTCTCCAAAATCTCCCCTATGGGGTTTTCTCCACGAAGGAGGAGGTGAGTAACAGCAAACTTTGTTCTTGAGGTGATGTAATTGTTTGGGGCTATGAGAGAGCAGAATTGCCCAGCAATGTGGCATAAAAGGAAGGCTTCCCAGCCTGAGACACACAGGCTTCCTGACTTGGTGGCAAAACTGTGGCTGCCACGCTGTCTGTTTCCTTAGGGTGGTTATTTTGATGTCAGCTCCTTTGAAACTGCACAAGAGAAATCAGAGGTGTTACTACTGATGAGAAGTATTTTGGCTAATGAGTACAGTAGTTCTTGCGTGGTTTTGACCATTTTTGTGACATCATTAAATCTGTGTTTGACCCTTTCACTCCCAACGTAGAGGCATGGCACATTTCACACTCAAAATTTTTTGGTTTTCACTGAGTCCTTCATTTTCTTTGTGACTGTAATCGCACCATGACCCTTAAGAAGCCCCATTAACTACTGCTCTTGGGGAGTTTGTTGGTGGCTGCCAAAGCATTAAACCAGGACACCAAATGTGTGTTTTACCTGTTTTTGCAGCTGACCCGTTGTGTTTTATTGGGCGTATGTTTGTGCAGTGCTGCCTTAAACGTGTGCAAGTGTGTCGTGTTTAAAGCTGGGCCCAAAGCCTGCGGGTTGAGCCAGCTCCAGGCCTTCGATTTTATGATCCCATAAGAAAATGTGGCTCAGCCTTTCTGCCAAGGAGGTAGCTCCCAATTCCCAATTTTAATGAGAACTGAGCCCAGCTAGGCTGAACCTTTCACCTCCGAGTGCCCGATGGGATGGAGCTCCAGAGATGTGTCCTCCTGGAGGAAGGGAAAACAAGCCAAGGGGTACTTCTCAGAAGGAAAAAGTGGAGAATTTATTTGTCATTGCGTATGGAAACTTCATTATTATCTCCTGGTTTCTACTGCTTATCTGTGTAGGTTTTAAAAAAAAATTAAACCACAAGATTGTGCTTTCTGATGTGGTATTTTCCAAAGATAAAACTGAGATGGTGCTCAGTTTAATCTATTCCTAGAAGTGTGTGCTGTTATCTAGCAAGTTTGGATTATTTTTCTGCCTTCCTCAGTAACTGTTCTCTGAAAAAAAGCCTTCACTCAAATCCTATGAAATGACAGGCAAGACTTAGAGAAATTATTTAGGAGAATAATGATAGTAGCTGAATGTTTTAATGATTTCAGGCTAAAACAATTGGTGTCATTCCTCACTATCCCAGTTACAGATTAACCTAACGTGACCTTTAGTTTTTTTCTGCAGCAATGTTTGCTGAATAAATACTTACTACCACTTTTGGCATCTTGTTTGGAAATTAAAGGTTAAAAAATAGGCTTAACAGCATGCATCTTTGAAAATGGTTATTTTGGTGAGCTGCTTTTCAGAGTGGCTGTGACGGTCTGTCTCTATTTGCCCGAAGACACAAATAGTGGAGGCTGTGGTGTGTCCTTGCCCCGTGCAGCTGCCCAGGGTCTGTCGGTGCTGCTGCCCCGCCGTCGCCGCCGGCTCCGCACGCGCCCGGGGCATGAACAGGAGCTTTGTGTCCTGGGCTCTGCATCTGTCAGGGGGTGCAGCCGCGTTCCCCCGTGCGTGTGGGACGCTGTTCCTGCAGCCAGGACCCAGCGGGGATCCAGGCTGGGCTCGGCGTGCGGGTCCTGGGCTCCTGGTGTGGGTGATGTAGGGCAGCCTCGTCCGATGTGGCACAAATCCTGAGCGTGATGTGCTGCCTTCCTGGTGTCACCAGAGGAGTCCGGAGCACCCTCAGTCCTCTGGGGTGCAGAAATGCCTGTTTGTCCAATGGCATGCCCATAGGGATGGGATCCATCCTGCCCATAGCCCCTCCCTGCTTCTGTTCCCCGCTTGCAGAAGGAGCAGGAGCGTTTTCCTACTTCACAGCTTATTCCAGATGTGTGAGCTTATTCTGCAATGTTTGTCATTAATGAGGGGTGGGCAAATACTTCTGGGGGAAAGAGGGCAGGGAAAGAAGCCTCTGCTTGTTGTGCTGTCCTTTCCCCAAAAGATGAGGATGAGGCTCTTTTCCACCCCTCAGGGTCTGCAGGGAGTCTGCAGTGATGCTCTGCCCATGGGTCTGAGCATTTTTCAGCAGCCAGACTCAGAGTGGCTCTTGGTGGTCCATGGCTGTGGTACCAGACCTTTGTCCCGCATGGGTTAAACTCTCTGTGGTCACTGTCTTCCCCTATGCCCTTTCTGGAGCATTTTTGGGTACAAGCATAAACTCTTCTTCTCTTCCCCCCTCCTCTTGCTGCTTTGCAGCCTCGGCACAGGCTTGGGGTAGCAATTGGAGACCAGATTTTGGATCTCAGCGTCATTAAACATCTTTTCAATGGACCAGCTCTCGCCAAACACCAGCACGTCTTTGAGCAGGTATTTATCAGAGTCTGTTCTAATTTCCACACGCATTTTAAAAATATTCCATGAGGGACTTCAGCAACTTGTGGTGAGATAATGAACATGAACTGGAAATATGTTGTCAGGCGGGTTCTGGTAGAGCGAAAACCATCACAGGTGTGATAGCAAGGAGAGCAGGGGCGTTGGGGGTCCGAAGGTCATTTCCCAGGAAAATGTCATCAGCCTTTGGCAACGCAGGGGTCTGACATGAAGCCCTAAATGTTAATTCACTCCTGCTTGTGCCTTCAGCACTCCATGGGTGGGATATTAATGATGGGGAGGTTGTGTTAAGGTTAAAGCTGAATACAAATGACCTCTGGCTGAGATATCAAAGCCACCAGCGCCTGCAGTGGTGTGTTGGGACGGGGCGATGCAAACATGCAGCAGGTCCTGCTGCAGAGGACTCGTGGTGTGCGGATGGGGGTGCAGGCAGCTGCATAACCCTGGCCACGGGCATCCAACACTGGGATGGAAGTGTGGGACATCTTCCTGCATGTGAAGGACAAGCAAAACGTGGTCTTTTCTTTCCCCCCACCCCCTGTGTCACTCTCAGCCCACCCTGAACGCCTTCATGGGGCTGGGCCGGGCGGCGTGGAGCGAGGCCAGGGCTTTCCTGCAGAGGCTGCTGTCAGCTGGAGAGCCCACCCTGAGGGACAACGCGGAGCTGCGGAGAAGGTGAGGGAGCAGAGAGCGGCAGGCGCAGGGAGATGTCAGCTGTGCCCCGTGTCACCTGAGTGACAGGGCACCAAAACCGACCGCCTGACGCGGCCACCTGCCTCCTACGTGGAAATTAAGTGGGGTTTGTGCACACTGAGTGCTTCCTTCTCTTAATTACGTAAAGATTAATCTCTGATTAATCCTGTGACTGCCCGCAGATCCAGGGTGTCACCCTCCACCTGGAAACAGCGAGCTCTGCCCTGGGGTGTGTCCGTATCTGCTGCCTCTGTGGAGGCTGACTGGGGCTGCCCAGATTGGCATGGGCTGGACTGGTGCTCTGACCACGGCCCCTTCACCATGGCCTTCCATGGAGACGCGGCTTCAAGGGTCTGCACCTCTCCCACCTCCCCCTGTGCCTCCCTCCCTGCCTGTCACACCTGGAGCAGGCATGGGGACACCCCCCCAGTTTGTCCTCAGCAACCACTCGGCTCTGCTGAAACTGAAGATGTGGTCACGAACTGCCTTCAGATTTGGGGCAGTGAGGTGGTGCAGGGGCAGGAGGGGAGGACTGTGCTCTGTTCTGTGCTGTGCTGATGGAAAATGTGTGTATCCATTAATCCCACACCTCTCACTTGTCCAGAGGGATGCTTTTAACACCACAGGTGCCTGCCCTGGCAGTGAGCAGGAGCTGTTCCTCCCTGTCCTGCCAGGGAGACTGGGAGGATTTAGGCTCCCATGTGCAGGAGAGAGGTTGAAATGCTGCTTGCCACATGGATCTTCCCTGAGCAGGGCCAGCAGTTCGGGTCAGACACCCCAAGAGCCGCATGCCATGAACTCATCCTTCCCATGCAGCAGGGGCGGTGGTGTCCTGGGCATGGGCACTGGGGGTTTCTCTGTGCCCCTTGGGAATCCAGCCAGCCCCAGGGATGCCCCCTCCCTACTCCCACCCTGGCAGCTGCTCCTTTGGCTGTAACCATCCCGGTAACAGCAGCCTGCGCAGTCGCCAGCTTTTCTGCAAGGCCTTTTCGCTGCAAGGCTTTGCAAACTAAATTAAGGAAGGAGCTGGGAGAGCAAGTCAGCCTCTTCCACGCTTCTTACGGGTGGGAGCTGCAAGTTTCCCAAGATCTGAAGGCATT
The DNA here is from genome assembly GCA_013399875.1 of Gymnorhina tibicen. Lineage (NCBI taxonomy): Eukaryota > Metazoa > Chordata > Aves > Passeriformes > Artamidae > Gymnorhina > Gymnorhina tibicen. Next base: position 1,336,098 of record VXAZ01005755.1, read on the forward strand.
GTTTTTCGTTTCAGAGCATTTGTGCCTCAAGCTTCTGCGACGATGCACCTGCCCGCCCACATCGGTGAGTCCCCCGCAGCCAGGGGCTCCTTGGCGCTGCCCTTTGCTCCCACACGGAGCAGCTGCTTTATTTCCAGCTCACTCAGACAGACAGATCATAGCTGTGACAGGGAATGGGTTTTGCAGCAGCCAGAAGTAGATTATTGTACATAATGAAAGGTAGGTGCTGTCCGTGGCACAAGAATGAAAGCCTGGGGAAGCTCAATAGCAGCCAGAACACTCCTGGATGCAATTTCCACTAAATCAGGGGTGTCTGGTGGTACATAACTCCTGTCATCAGACTGGCATCACCAAAGGCCTTTGAGACTAGAGCCAGGCAAGAAACACTTGTTCGGTTTCCAACAATTCCCCCTTTTGCCATCAGAAAATAATTCAGGGGTTGCAAAGTTTCCAAGGCAGATACTCCAGCACAGCCTCGTAAACAAGCACGAGTTTCCACTCCCAGACCATTACTCTGCATCCCAGATCCTGCCTCCACTCCCATGAGGCCATGGGCTGCTTTGGGATTAATATATTCATTTAGATATGGAAGCATTTTCTGGTTTTAACAGGAGTTTGTGTTTGGACCCAAACCAACTTGATCAAAGTCACTTGAGGGCATGACCTTCACAGGGGCAGGGATGTGAACTTGCCCATTTTCCATCCAAGCTCTGTTCTGAGTTGGCTTTTGCCTTCCACGGGGCACAGCCCTGGCTTGGGACAAAGCCTAGCCTGTCCCAGAGGAACCATGAGGAATTCCCACAGGCGTGATACCTTCCTGGAAACAGTTTTGGAAATGGTTGAACACGCCAGAAAATTGCTGGCTCCCGGCTCGCACGAGTGCTGGGGACGGGGCACTGCCCTGGTGTGACGGAGCTGTACCACCCAGGCACAAGGCACTCAGGATTCCTCAGCACTCCCGAGCAGCTCTGTCCTGTGTGTGGTTCCTGCTTCTCCTCTGGAGTGGCTGCATCCTCCTCTGGGAGGCTGGAACTGCGGGGGATAACTTACTGCTGGATCCTCCTGGAGCTGCTGCTTGACTTATTGAGCTCGCTAACAAATAGTGAGCTAACAAATAGTAATGCAAATGCACCCCCCCAGTTTGTGTTTTTCCCTCATTGCCTCCGTTTTCCCGTGGATCCGGAGGGTGGGAGCTGTTTGCAGGGATGGCAGCAGAGGGCAGCAGCTGTCCTGAGTATCGGCCGAGTCCCTGCACCGGGTACCGCCGGCAAGAGGAAAAGCAGCGGGAGTTGCCTTGTCTCTGGAAAGGCGGCTGCTGCTGAAAAAAAAAAAAAAAAAAAAGGGCCATTTTTGCCTGCATAATTTATAGGTGAACTGTTAATCACCCCTTTATGTTATTAATGCCATCCCCCGAGCGCTCTCGCTGTCTCCTTTCCGGCTCTTTTCGTTGCCAGCAGCGTGTGATGTGCTTTAGCCCCCGCAGATGAGGGACTTTCCTGCCACTGATCCCTATTTTATGGCTTTTTTCCTCCTGCAGGAGATTACACTGACTTCTATTCTTCGCGCCAGCATGCCACAAACGTTGGGATCATGTTCAGGGGGAAGGAGAACGCTCTGATGCCGAACTGGTGGGTGGCTTGGATTATTCTCCAGTGCAGCATTATTTTGCAGGCTTATCTGCACATATATGTGGTGTTTTAAAGGTCTGAGTAGTTTTTTGGGGCCACACTGGTTTCAGTTCAGAGCAGATGAGAATCAGTGTTGTCCAGAGTTCAGTACCAGCACCAAACCCCACATGTCCCCAGGCTCAGCTCAGTCTGCACTGCCCTTCACTGCAGTGGCCACAGCAGTTACTGTGCAGCCCCCCCAGTTCAAAGACAAATACACCTAAAAAATTAGGTTTTTCTGAGTGACACGAAAGCAGAGTTTAAGATCCAAGGAATCGATTGGAGCAGAGGCACGGGAGTGCATTAAGATGGCAACACGGCTTTGGGTTGTATTTCACTTCCATCCTTGTATCAGAGTAAGGTGCTGAGGTCTTTGCCCGTCTATACAGAGCTCCCTCTCCTTGTACCTCGCACTCCCGTGGTGCTTCCACCCCAAAAAGCTGCTCTGGTACACAGCTAACCCAGGCCCTGTGGTGCTCTTTCTCAAGGCTGCACTTACCCGTGGGTTATCACGGCCGGGCGTCGTCTGTTGTGGTGTCTGGGACGCCCATCCGGAGACCCGTGGGACAAACGAAACCCGACAATGGTGAGTCTGTGGCAGGATTTTAATGTGGGTTATTACTTATTTTGATTTTTAGTTTTACTCCACATCATAAGTTAGAGAAGTGGAAGGGTCTGGGATTCCTTGCCTAAAGCCAAGCCTGGGGTCAGGGCCAAGAGAAAGCCCTGGTTTAAGCCCATTTTCTGTTCCATGCCAAGCAGCACCAAGCTGCTGTTTCTTCTGGCCATTAATTCTACTTTCCTACCTGTGTCCCTGATGTAAAATATTCTTTCTTCTACCCCCAGATAAACCTCCAGTGTTTGGTGCTTGTAAACGTCTGGATATCGAGTTAGAAATGGTGAGAGGTTTTTTTTCCCTCCTTACGACTTGAAAAACATTGAAATAGAAACAGGGAAGGAAGGGTGGGTTTAGCTTCTTCTAAATGGAATGTCCTATGAGGTCCATTCCTGTGTTCCTCTCTGAGCTGGCAGTAAAGATTTCTGTGGGGCAAGCCTTCCCTTTGGACGAGGAGCAGGGTGCCTTAGCTCGTTGGGAGGTTTGCTCTCACAGCTCTCAGGCTGGAAAAAGCTCACCTGGCCAAAGCTGAGCACCAGTGGAAGAGTCTGACAGCGGAATTCTTTCCATCAGCCACCACGGCCCGTTTCCTGGTTAGCAGTTACCTCTGCACTGCAGCCAGGATCTTTCAGCGGACGCTGGGGGTTTGGAAGTGCAGGCTGTCTGCACCTTGAGCTGGAGCAGAGGAAGCCCTGAGTTCTTGGGAGTGGGATTCAAACTCCTCATTCTCCTGCCTGGAAAGCTGAAACCTGTGCTGTGGGTGTTGTAAAAAAACGTGCTGGGAAGGCACATCATGCTGTGGCTTAGTGTGGTCCGGAAGGGAGAGTTTCATAGGATTGTTCATTAAAATTTATATCATTTTAGTGGCTTATATAATTTTTGTATGATTTATTCCCAATCTTTCCCCTTTAAAAAAAAAAGAAGTGGAAGAAGTGTGTTCTTGGTGAAAATGGTTATTAAAATGAAGTGAAGGTCTTTAATGCTGTGTGCTTTGCCAGTCAGTGCTGTAAGGGGGGACGCAGTCCCACAAAGTGGGGCTTCTGTGGTGCTGCCATAGCTCTGCTCTGCAGCCTGAGTTCTACTGCTGGCTGCTGCAAGAACAGAAGGAAAAACTTCCCTTTTGTTGACAGAAAGAGACAACTGAGATTCCCTGTGGAATCCTCTGCATGTGCAAGCTGTAGATTCCTAAGGGAGCGAGTGCAGGCACCCAGTTCATGGCCTGCTTTACTTAGATGGGCACATCTCCACCTGCCTGTTCTTCCCCACTGTCTCATCAGGCTCCAACCATGCTCAGTATCCCCGTGGATGACTTTAAACTCCTTCCTGTTCACTGCCTGCAGCAATCAGTCCCTTCAGTGGGCAAACCTGTTCTGCATCCGGACTGTAATTAGGAGGGACCATTTTTCCTCCTGCATTTTGACAACATCATGCCCTTGTTTAATGCCTGTCTCTTAGCAACACAGAGCTCTTAAGTAATTCAAGCCTGCCAGCTTCATGAAGGAGAAGAAAAGGGGAGTAGGCCATGGGTTTTGTCCAAATGTGTATGGGAAATGGTGCAAAACCCATCCTGTCCAGCCTCTGCTGCTGCTGCCTGCAACTCTCCCTGCAGTAAAGATTTTTAGCTTCAAAAACACAGTCAGCATGTTGCTTTTCGATTTCAGGCATTCTTTGTAGGTCCTGGAAACAAGTATGGGGAGCCCATTCCCATCAGCAGAGCCCAGGAGCACATCTTTGGGATGGTCCTGATGAACGACTGGAGCGGTAACCGGGGTTGTGGGAATCTGCCTGGAGAGGGGGTTACAGCACCACGGGAAACCCTAGAGAGGGATAAATTACATATTTTAATAGAATGCTGATCCCTGAAATCACTGGGCACGACTGAAAGGGATGAAAATGAAGTGTTGCCCGTATTTTTCAGTGCCTGTATCAATCCATCTTCGATCAATTAGTAGAACCAGAAATTGCTGCCTAATGAAGATTTATTTACTTGTGAAAGAGCTGATATCAGTCTAGTTTCTTCTGGGCAGGGATGGAGGAGTCCTAAGAATGGTGATACCGAGGATGGTGATTGATTTCAGTGTCAGGAAAAGGATTTGGCAATCACAAATCCCTCAGTCTCTATGAAGATTTAACTTGTTGAAATTTTCCCTATGAGTGGCAAAGACCATTAGCTGGGTACAAAAACATTAATTAAACTGGGGGTAAAAATTCTGGTTAAATAGGGTGTGGTTCGTTTTACTTATTGCTGATTTATCTTCCTAATCTAGCTGGTCTAAGAAAATTGGGTTGAAGCTCCGAAATGGATGGATTTAAATTAGGATTTGGGCACAACAGCTAGAAAAGGGTGGGGATAACATTTTTAATTCATGTTGCTCTTTCACGGGTCTGTTGGATGTGCAATTCCTAGGATACGTTTGCCTGCATTGCTTTGAATGTTCTCTTCCCAGCCCGTGACATCCAGAAGTGGGAATATGTTCCTCTGGGTCCTTTCCTGAGCAAGAGCCTCGGCACAACCATCTCTCCCTGGGTTGTCACCATGGAAGCTCTCATGCCATTTGTGTTGCCAAACCCTGTCCAGGTTAGCAAGGGAAAGGGTCGAAATAAAGGAAAAGCAGTGCTGGAAAAATCTCAGCAGAGCTGGAGGATCCCATCAGTAAAAATCACTGAGCTGTACCCATGCCAAGGATTGTCTCCATGGAATTTACAGTTGTGATTCTGCTTCTGAGCAGATGAAGGCACCCAGGGCCCTCTGAGTTCAAGTGCTCATTGGTGTCACTGGCCCTGGCACATGGTGTGCTGTCATCCTGCTTGAGCAGGCCAGAAAAATCATCTCTAAAACACCTGGAAAATAAACTAATCAGAGCTTCTTCTGGGTCTCTGGTAGCACTTAGAAGCCAGCAAGTGGTGGAGAGAGGGTAGAGTCAAGCCAGAACACTTTGTTCAAGCATTTCCAGTTGTCTATATCATGTAGGTGGTTAAAACTGGAAAAGCTAACAGAGTCTTGCAGAGATCTCACCGTCTTCTGTGTGCAGGCACAGAGCAAAGGTGTGCTGGCACTCTGTTTGTGCTGGATTAACTTCCACGCTGAAATGATGCACGTGGCTTTTGCAAACCTTGTGCAGAAAAAGGAATTGGGTTATATGGATATCATGTCTGTTCAGAAAGAGCTTTAAAGGTGTGTGCACGAGACCAAACACAGCGAAGATCTGAGCAGTAAGAATGGTGAAGGGAATGGGTTGTGCAGCACAGGCTGGGTACACAAATACTCACTGGAATGGCCTGTGGGTTTCTTCTTTCCTTTTTGTTTAGACTGTGATGTGTTTTATGTGCTTTTAGGATCCTAAGCCGCTGCCCTACCTTCAGGATAAAGAGCCCTACACTTTTGACATCAAGCTCTTTGTTGCTGTTAAAGGTATGGCAAAGCTGAGTGGGTTGCAAAGCTGAAATTGCCAATTAAATGTTGTGGCACCGCCACACCTTTCAGGCCCTTTGCTCTGGGCTCTGTGCTCCTTCTTCTCCCTCTTTGCTCACATTGCCTCTGTCAGAGAAAGAGGTAGAGCTCCTCCTGCTCCCCACTGGCCGTGCAGCAATGTGCCAGGCAGGGAATGCCCCCCAGGTGGTCAGCTCCCCTTGAGGAGGGTCCCTGAGGGGTCTCCTTGCATAGGCAGGGGTCATCAGGGCATGGAACGAGCAGATTTGTGTGGGATCCAGATGTTAACCCAGCTCAGCCCCCAGCCTATGGCCCTGCTGACCTCTAGGTCCAGGTGTTTCTCCTGCAGGAGAGCAGAGAGTAGGAAATGTGCAGCTTGATGCTACTGCAGTGCAATCCCCACACTTGTTTTCTATGAAATCGTGGTCTTCACAACAATAGAAAATGTTATTACTGGTTTCTCGCTAGGGATTACAATGATAAAAGAAGTCTCCATCCATCTGTAAAATAAAAAGACTCCAACATCATTCATCCAGCACAAACAAATTGCTTCTCTCTTTCTTATTCTTTATTTTCTGCAGGAGAAGGAATGAGCACGCCAACTACTATATGCAGATCCAATTTCAAGGTAAGGCTCCAGTATCTTTTGTTTATTTGCAATCTTGCTGATGCCATCAGCTCCAGCCCTAGGCAATTTCAAACACTGCTTTTTGCGTTAGGCTCACAGAACAGAATTGTAGAATCTCCAAGGTTGGAAAAGACCTCCAAGATCATCGAGTCCAAATGTTAACCCAGCACTGCCAAGCCCACGACCAAACCACGTCCTTCACACTCACACACCTTTTGAACACTTCCAGGGGTGGTGAATCCACCACATCCCTGGGTAGCCTGTTCCAGTGCAGCTGAAGATCAGATCTGCCTGTCTGCATAGGAGACAGAGGGAGAAAGTTGGAAGATGGTGATAGCTCCCTGCTGTGAGGTGGGAACACCCGAATGCTAGATGAAGGGGACAGCCCTTCCTGCTGCTGGGTTTGGGGTGCTCAGAGCATCCTTAGCTCTGTGCCCATTTGGCAGGGAGCCGTGAGAACAGAGGACTACAGGAAGAGGGAATTGCCTCTTGCAGTGCAGCTCTGCAGTCACAGCTCTAATTTAGATGCCACTCACTGCTGCCAGCCTGGGTCTGCCCCATCCCCTCTGTGGGCAGCACGGTGGCTCTGCCTCCACCCCCTGATTGAAGCCAGGAGATTTATGTGCCAGCTGCAGCAATTCTCAGTCAATTTCATATTCACATTTGGCTCTTTGCATGGTAATTACCTTAATCAGTAAATCAGTAGTCAGCAAATCAGTAATAAGTAGATTTTTCTATAAGGCTGTTAAAATACTGGGTGTAATCATTGAGCCTGGGTCAGCAGTGCTGGCCTTAGAGAGGAAGAAGAGGAAAAGTGACATCCAGCTTGAAACAAGAAAAATTTTAAGGGACTAAATTGCATGTTGAAGTGTGGGTTTTATGAATGCCACAGGCCAGGCCACATGACTCCATTCTGCATAGCCTAGTGGGCCACCAGAGAGGTTTGTCCTTTGGTGCTTCATTGCTTTAGCCCCCTCTTCCTCCTTCCTCCAGCACATGTACTGGACCATGAAACAGCAACTGGCTCATCATTCCATCAATGGCTGCAACCTCAGACCTGGAGACCTCCTGGCCTCTGGCACCATCAGTGGACCCGTAAGTGCTGAAACAATGCCAGTCACTGGTCAGCAGCTCAAAACCAACTGAGCGGGGCTTGGCTCTGAGCCCTGCCTGACCTGAGCACCATGAAACCACCTGCAGTTCTTTCCCGGGCACTCTGGGCTGCTGCTTTGGTAGCCCCAAAATCACACTGAGAAGTGGTTTGGTTTGGGTAGGGTTTTTGTTTGGCTGGTTTTTCACGTTGCTGAGTTTTGGGGTTTTGATCTCCCCTGTACTTCTTTCCCTAAAGAACTCTTTTACAACAGATGCAAATTAACTTCTGCGTGGAAGCATCCTCACAATCCACTTACCCTCTATGAAACGCAGCTTTTTCTTTCCGAAAAGAATGTAAAAGGTGCCTGGGTATAACTTTTAGTTTCTCCAATGAAGTCGGAGCCAGCTTCACAAGCTGTTACTCCCCTTGAGCTGCCATATGGACAGTGGCTGCAATATATGGCCAGCTCTCACTTTCTGAAACACCAAATACAAATCCTGTACGTGCTGTCACAAAGACAGCCTCAGGTAAGCTGTTTGCAAGCTGGGATGCCTGTACTTCTCTTTCGAGCGTTTCTGAGGTGCTTTTTGAATCTTCAAATCGTTGTACTGCAGAATGACACTAAAGGCTCACAAACACTCACCAGCTTTCTGTTCTTCTGAAGAACAAAATGTAATTAAAAATCTTAAACGTGACAACATAAAAGCACTGGATTTGTAGAAGTCCCCTGTACTTGTTTCTGTTCTTGCCATGGCAGACCCAAGCTGCTTTTACAGGTTGAACACTATGTTAAATACACCAGATAACAGCTGTAAGCATCACTGCTAATAGCCAGCAAGCAATTAAAATGCAAAGTCAGGAAAAGGACCCAGTGTATCAATGAATTAAATCAACAGCAAAACTCTGTTCTGTAGAGGTAACATACTTGCGTGTCTGCTCCCAGCAGCAAGAAGCTGAACGGCAGGAAAGACACTAAAAAATTGTTTATTTGTTTATGAACTCTTGCTGCAGGAGCCAGAGAGCTTTGGCTCCATGCTGGAGCTGTCCTGGAATGGAACAAAAGATATCCCTCTTGGCAGTGGACAGACTCGTAAATTCCTGCAGGATGGAGATGAAGTGATTTTGACAGGTAATGGCTGGAAAACTGCTCTTACTCTGCAGCAGGGACACATTTCCACAGGTTGATCCCAGCAGGACAAGCACCTGGTATGGAGCTGGGCTATTCTATGCATACCTGCCACGCAAGCACAGTTGTTTCCGTCCTACCTGTCAGGAGGCTAAAGCAGGTGGATGGAAATTTCCCTGCCACAAATGCTTTCTAGATGAGATTATTTGCTTTGCTAAGTCCTGACTTGCTGTGCCACTGTGAGAGCACCAAGGGGATGATGGAAGTAGGTTTGCCTTTATGGGCAAAAATATCCTGGGACTAGGAGCAGTTGATGTATTGCTTCCACCACAGTCCCAGTTTGCATGTGGAGCGGAGCTTGGCAAATGCTGAAATAAGTTATTTTTCAAATAATATTTCATTTGTAACCTAGGCATATTCAGTGAAGTGTGTTGCAAATCAAGTATGTGGGAAACAGCATGAAGCCTGCTAGAATAGCTGACCAGCTCCCCTCTGAAAAGGGCTCTGCTTGAGAGCTGTTTCATGCTGAGACATGGTTTTAGTTTTCATCTTGATAATCTAAGGCTTTTATGAATTAAAATCTACCACAGTGGTATGTGATCTAAATCCCACTCCTACTTCTTTTTAAGCCAAAGCCTAGTGCAAAACAAATCTATTTTTCCCTTTCCTCTCATCTTTGTGGCTTTGGGGCGGCAAATATTTGGCAAGAACAGCCACGAGGAACTTTTAGTTCAAGCCTGCAATGTCTTTGCTATGTCATCCACCGAGATTTTAGGGAATGTGGGATGTTGTGCGTCACCAGCTGAGCCCCAGCCAGTGCCACACCTGGCTCTGGGCAGCTCCATCCTGCTGATGTGACCAGAGATATCTGCACAGGAACAAGCGGCTCAAGCGGTGGGGAAACACTTTACAGGTGTGACTGAGGGCAGAGAAAATGTGAGTGACAAACACCCGGGCAGCTGCCTCAAGGTGTGATGCCAATATGTGCCTGCGTACCTGGGCCTGCTCGAGCCAACCAGGACTGTCAGGATTTTTGAAAAAAAAGAGGTTTAAAATTATGATCTCTTTTTTCCTGAAAAAAAAATTAACAAAAGCCAAAAATTTTCTGTCGTTAAAAAAAAAAAAAAAAAAAGTAATTAATGTATTCCAGTCCCCTGGCAGTGACTCCATAGTGGGTTTGGTGGTGCTGCAGCCAGAGCCCCATTGGCAGCCCATCCAATAGCCTTGAAAATCGTGTTTCTGTGAGGTGCTGCCAGTTTGACAGAGGAAGATGCTGAGAGAACTGGAGATTGAGACTGGAGATAGACATAGGTGATGAACCTGAGGATCCCCCAGTGCCTCTGACATCCTTCAGCCTCCCAACAGCCCAGAGACTGCTCATGCTGCAACGTGGAGGCACCTGACACTGCTCTCTACAGGCTCCCCGTACACCCAGGGACACTCGCCCAGCAATTCAAAGTGCCACACTGCCCTCCAGAGTCGCCAACCTCCCTCCAGTAACTATGCCAGGAGCCCTAAATTAGGGTACAGTCAGGTATGACGAACATCCCTGTGGAGTTACACCCTGACATCCCTGCTGGCGAGGAGCACCTCGCAGTTTGGGGGCTGCTGGCACGGGGAGCCAGCTCAGGGACGAATGGGACCGGTCCATGAGCCACATTGTTCACAAGCTGTGTTAATTAATTAAATACTTTGAATCCTGAGCGTGTTTAGTCTTTAAAGGTGGCATGGTGGCATTGCTGCTGAGCTGGGTGAAGGCGGTGGGACAGTCCCACGTCTCCCGATCTGCTGGGCTGTTTTACACCGGCACAGTTTGTGCCTGTGGACGCCAGGGCATCGCAAGGAGCCGGGTGCTGCTGGGGCTGTCTGCCGGGACAGTTCGGGAGCTGCTTCTGTTTTTTACTGATGTATGGCAGCCCCAGCGCCTTAAGGCACCCTCGGGGCAGGGCTGGTGCTATTCCATCCTCTCCCGAGGCGCTGCCTTAAGCTCTTGCCAAGTGCTCAACACATCATTTCTAGTTTCCTGTTTCAGCTTTGTATTCTTACTCCCCATGTGGGACCTATTTCGGAGACCTAGCGCACGAAATGAGAGAAACATATTTCTCCCGAGAAGTGTCTCAGGGAGGGAGCGTTGCAGGGGGAGGGCTGCTGGTGGTGTTGGCAGCCGCCTGCAAAACCCCCTCGGTAGCTCCTTGGCACACACAGAGCTCAGGCCAGGGCTGCTGGCAGCACAGGGCTCGCTTTGTTCGGTGTGCTGCTCCTTGGTGCTGCTCTAAATCGTGCCTGACAGCAGGGATAACCAAACTGGACTGAAATAATCAGCTGCTGCTCAAAGGGAAGCTGGCAATGAAGCCTAATGAGTCAAATGGAAGCTGAGCTGAGCCTTACGGTGCCTTATTCCACTGCTGCTTAGGGATGAGGATTACCTGGCAGACACCAGGACGTTGTCTGTGGCTTTACACAAGCACGTAGAGACACCACTGTCCTTGGAAAACTTCATTTCAGGCTGGCTGTGAGAGCTGCACTGTGGGTCAGAGCTGGCAGGGTCTCTCTTTGCGCTGCAGTAACTTTGGCTGCCCTGCAGCCTGAGCCCACCGTTTCTGTTCCTCAGAGGAGGTTTCCACTGCTCTGTGCTAAGGGTGGGAATTAGGGTCTGTTCTGTTGAGCTACTCTTTAGCTTCTTGAAAGCAGCTGGTTTTATATCACAGGGTGATTTTCCATCAGGAAAATCCATCTCTAGCTATGAAATCAGTCCTTATAAAGCAGCACATGCCACTTGTCCTTCCTTTGGTCAGCTGCTGTAGCAGAAGGCTACAGTAGGTCTGCTCAGCTGTTTCTTCCCAGAACAGACTTCTCAGACGGGCTAGAAGGCCCTGTCTGTGTCCCCTCCCCTGCTCTGCCTGCAGCTTCGCTGGTGGCTGCTGTTTGTGGAGCAGCTTGGCTGGCCCGTGGCAGCAAGAGGAGCTGCAGCATCCCCGTCCCAATGTCACCTCCTCCATCACACAGGAGCAGGGAGAGACGGAGTCGTCCCATAGTCAGAGATGCTGTCACAGCCCCGTGAGTCCTGCAGCAGCAGCCAGCAGACCTTCCACACCCTCTTATATAACAGAGGATTAATGAGAACTTGGAGTCAGACGCCAAATTTCCTGACTTTAGCAAGCGAAACAGCTTCTGCAAGGGTAGGTCCTGCTGTTTGAGGGGTTTGATGACTGCCTTTCTGGCTGTCAGCATCCTGATATCCCAAGAGCAGTCCTGATGCTGCAGAAAGAGAACCCAGATTTACTTGATTAATTGCAGGGCTGGGCCAGGCAGGGGATCAGTTTCCCAGGTAGATTGATGGTGCTGCAGGTTAGGTTTGAAAACAGAAATATTGCTGGCACATCTTGTTTGTTCTTTGATCAATTCACTGAACTTGCACACTGCTGTGTTTAACAGCTTGTGCTTCTTTTTTTCCTCATATTCCTGGGCTGCTTGAACTCTTCCAGGTGTTCTTTTTTTTTTTTTACCCCACCACTACATTTCTGAAATGTTTTCATTCGGTTTTGGTCTCTTTTATGCCTTTATTCACTTTTATTCCTGGTAAAATCCTTACAGAACAAGCTGTGTGTTGTTTTCTGTCCCTAGGTTACTGCCAGGGCAACGGCTTCCGCGTGGGATTTGGCCAGTGCTCGGGGAAAATCCTTCCAGCCCTGTCAAATCCATGAAGACTGGAACAATCTTAACACCCAAGGAGGAACCCTCCTCCCGCCTCTACCAGCCATTCTGCTTTGTTCAGGTTTATTATTTTTATAGGAGTGATTGGAATCTTACTGTTTTTAATTATCAATAAATATCTGAAAGGTGAATGCGGCTCTCTGGTGCGATAAGAAAAGGATTTTTCAGCGCTAGCTTAAAATTCTCAGAATATGAATAAGATGATTGAAATGGAAAGTGAGATTCTTAACTCTTCTACCACATTAATGTTTTTTTTTCATAATTATAAAGAGAGGCTTTCAAGTAAGCTTAAATATTCAGAGTACTAGGCTGATGATAAGAGCTGAGATTCCGTGCTGACTTCCTTTTTCCACAGTGTTAATATGCTGGAGGTGAAATCCTGAAGGCGAGTTGCATATGGATGTTAAAACTCATAGACCTTCCTGAGTAAGAGCTACATGGCTGTGCCCTAAAATACTTTGCAGCAAAGCGATTTGGAATAATTTGTGGTAATGGGCACAGCTGAAGGCAGCAGGCAGGATGTCCCTGCTCCTCCTGCCCTTACACAACCAGGGGCAACTCTCCTGCCCCAGGAGGAGATTGATTCCAGCCCAGAGATGGGAGCCTGTGTTGGGGCACCCCTCAAAAGGTCACGGAGATCCCTCCTGCCTCCTGCCCTGGTTTAGAGAAGGGAATTTCTCTATATTCTCTCTATATTCTCTCTATATTCTCTCCCTATTTCTCTCTCACCCTGTGCACCAGCATCCCTGGGGTCAAGGTGGGAGGGGGAATTTCATCACTGGAGTCATCCCCAGGCACTCGTTGGTGGCAGTCACACCCTGCCACCCAACAGGGGCTGTGGATAGAGGACACCAAGGAGGTCAACCCCCTTCCTCCACCCCTAAAAGGCACCTGGTGCCACGGCATCCCCTTGCAGCAGCCAGTAAACAAAGCCACATGCCACTTTCCTCAAGTGTAAAGGGCATCTGCTGTCTCCTGCTGGCCTACAAATCAATTTAACTCCATGGCCAAGTGCCAAATCACATCAATTAGAGGATATTACTGACTGAAGGAGCTCGGGAGACCGGATAATGAACTCTGGTATAGTGCAAGGGGAACTTGTTAAATATTTGCTTGGTCCTCAAAGTGAAGAACCTGATGAGGCTGCTGGCTCCATGTGGTGACAGCGGGATGAGACCAGGCTGCTGCTTTTCCAGGATGTCCCATCACTGCTCCCAAGATCTACCAGGTAGTTTTGCTGATGTGGGCCGTGAGGGTGTTTGATGTCATCCTGAGGAGCACTTGGGGCTGACCAGGACTCTGAACCTTATGGCCATGCAGAAGAGGAAAATGAATTTGAAATTAAAATTAAAGAAAAAAGTGGCAGTGCAGGTAAATCGCTGCTAATGGGGCATGTGCCCTGAAATGGGCTCTCTTCTAGTGTGCAACAATAATAGTTCTTTAAAGAATGATACTTTGAGCTTCATCCCCGAATCAAGGATGACCTGGCCAGGAAAACATTGGCTCGTTGTTGTTTATCAAGGAAAAGCTATTTTGCCTTCAGGCTCTTGGAGCTGAACTAATAGGCAGGTATTTATTTAATGTACTCTGACTGGGTCATCAATTTATGGATGCTTTGTGCTCTCTTTTGACCTCAAAGGACAATTGTGAGTTGACACCTTCCCTCTTGGATTTAGAAATAACCCATCCTGTTCCTCTGAGCACAGCCTGGCTTTGCTGCTGGCAGCAGCAGGAGGACACACAAAGCACTTACCCAGGAGAGAAATTTCTCTGCAGAAGCAACATCCACGGTGCACCTTGGCATATCTGATGCTCTGGAAATGCAGTGTCTGAGGAGAGGGGTGCACCCATACAGAGAGCCAGGAGCTGATGTGGGGGCAATATGTCATCAGTCACCAGCTGTGACCTTGGTGCAAGACACTTCACAGCCAAGAAGGACCGTGGTGTCAAGGCTTTCTGGGTGCAGGAATCCTTAGGGGAGCTGTAAATCCACAGTGCTCTTCCTGAACGTTGAGCAAAGTAACAATTGTACACAGTCAGTGGGTTCCGCTCCCAAAGAGCCAACTGGGTGCTGCAGTTCCTGCCAGCAGGTGGGAATTGGGCTCGTTGCCTGGTCAGGCAGAAGGTCAGTGGTGCTGAGACCCCAAACCTGGCCAGGATGGAGGCACCCAGCCACAGATCCTTCCAAGCTGGGTCTTTCCCCAGAGCCCCCAGAGCCAACCTGCCATGCCCAGCCCCAGCCCTGGGGGAGGAGGGTGGCTTTGCAGTGGCCACTCCGTACATCCCCGGGCCAAGCACCCTTGCACCACGCCGGGGATGGGTGGGAGGTGGGAAGGGCCCCCTGGGGCCCCAAGGTGACTGAGCTGAGCTTCTCTAGCCTGGGGACATCTGGAGAAGTCCCAGATTCCCAGAAGGTGGGTAATTTCTGGAAAGGACCTCAGGCACAGCAGGTTTCAGAGGTGAGCTGGACAAAGCCCAAAACCTCTCTCAGGACAGAGCTCAGAGTCATCTGCCGCCTGCTACGTGGATGGGGGCCAAAACGCCAGGAGACAATAAAAAAGGAGACAAACTTTTCTGTGTGCCCAAGGCCTCTTTCTCTTCACCCCCAGAAGAAGGCAGCTGGGTTCTGTTTGGGTGGGCGCTGTGGAGGAGGGGGGCCCATGGCCACGCTGCCCAGCACTGCTGATTCTCACCCCTGCCGGGGTGCCCAGTGTCAAGGGGGGAGTGAAGGGCACCTCTGTGCCACAGCCTGCAGTGCTGCCCACAAAACAGATTTGGCCTGGGACCAGCAGCACCCACTGCCTGGGGGGAGGGGGGGAAGCAGCCTCTGACCCAAATTTTGGGAAACACACAGGTGTTCTGGGAACCTCCCCACTTGCTCCACCTCCCCTAGGGCAGCTGGCGCCACTTTGCACCCTTGTCCTTTAAATTGAAGGTCGTGGAGCTTTCTCCTGGTTTTGGGGGAAGCTGAGTAGGGGTGAAAAGAGCAGGTTCTTGGAACAAGAGGGTGCTCTCAGTCCAACAGGCTGACTGGGAGCTTGGAAAAAGTTTATTTTTGAAGTGCCAGTTTCAGTTGGGTTGATTGCCTCTACAAAGAGCTTCCCATGTAGCTCTTCTGGAAGATTTTGTTGCAGTTAGGGTTGAGCATGGCTGTCTCTGCTTCTAGAGGTTATTAATTTTCATTTGATTTAGATGAGTTTTTCTTAGTTTGCTTATAATCTGGATTCCAACAAAAGTGGAAAAAAACCCCACAAACAAACCCAGAACTCCTTTTTCACCACCCTGTCATAGCACCAGGTCTGTGGGTTTGTAACCTGCGTGTTAGAACGAGAAAATCCTTCTTGGATCTTCAGAAGCCTGGAGGGAAAAAATAAAACCTTTCTGCCGTGTCAGCCACCTGAGAGGCCTCATTCAGGGTCGTGCAACGTTGCGTGGGGAGACAGACCCTGCGTTCCCGACCAGAGGAAATGGAAATGTGCGTCTGAGCGGAAACCACGGCTCCTGTGCTGGCCTGGAGCATCCTTCTCCTGCCTGGTGTTCCCCACTCAGCGGAGGTCAGCAGGTCCCGGCAGCGATCCCGGGGGTGAGTAGCGCTGGGGTGTTGGATGAGAGATCTTGGAGCCTGCTTCTGGGTTGTGCTGCTGTATCAGGGGGTGGGCGTGGAGGCGATAAATCATCCTGCCTGGGAGTATTCCACGTGATTCTCCTGTTTTTTTGCCGGCGGCCAAACTGAGGGCGGCCGCTGTTTGGTACTCGGAGATGCATTTTCTTACAGATCAAGGCGTCGCCTGGTTGGTGCGTGACTGGGTGTAATTTATAACAGTGCTGTTGGTATAATTAAATGTCAGAAAAAAACAACAACAACAACAAAAAAAAGCCTGGAATAAACCCCTAAAATGTATTTCAGAATTTAAAGGAACCAATGGCTTTTTTGGTGTGAAATGCAGGCGCTCTTCACCTGAAGTAGTTTTCTGCGGAGGTTCTAATTAGAAATGGGTGCGATATCTTGGGGGGGGAAAAAAAATTAGTTTTGATGTAAGCGTTTGGGTCAGCAATATTCGTAATTCTTTCATTACCCAGGCAGTGATAACTCAAAGTAAAACACTCTCTCAGTAGCTGTTCAGGGTCAAGGTAGTGACTTTGTGAAGAGGGACAGAGCTGGTAGGTGATATTCGCATGGCTTTTGGCGTTGAGCAGTGAGGCAGGAGACCATTTCTCAGGTTTGATTGCTGCTTCTGTTCAGAATGCCCACGCAGTTGCTGCTTAGCGAGAAAGAAGGAGATCATTCCTGGGATTTTAAAATTGATTGAAGGCTTTGGAAGTACGTGAGGGACATGCTGAGGTACTGGCACCGTGCTGCTCCATACAAATCTGCTGTGAGCTGCTCCTCCTTCTCATCTTCCCTCATTCCCAGGAACTTCTTCACCTCAGCTCTTTCTGTGTTGCACGAGTGTTTGGTTTTCCATGGAGTTTTAACAACCGACCTGTGCTTTGTGATTTTCACTCTGTTTGCTCCATAAGCAGCCGAAAGAGAGCTGGTGTTATAACACAGTTAATGAACGTCCGAGGGGAAGGCTGCAGGAGCAGAACTCCCTGGTGGCAGCTGGGCATCCCTTGGGCCAGCCTGGGAGGATCAGCACCTCGGTCCAGGAGTGCTGAGGGACTGCTGGGAGCTGCAAGCACAGGGAGGGTTTCCTGTCCTGCTCCTCTCTGTGCACGGGGTCCAGGGCAGCTCAGGGCTCAGCACTTCCAGCCAGCACCTCCGCTGCCCTGCAGAGCACGGGATGCCCTGGGGCTGTCGTGTCCTGGGACCCTCTTTGGGGGGGCTCTGCTGCAGGGGCTGAAGCGTGCCCAGCTCTGCTGCCTGCTCG
Source organism: Gymnorhina tibicen (assembly GCA_013399875.1). Lineage (NCBI taxonomy): Eukaryota > Metazoa > Chordata > Aves > Passeriformes > Artamidae > Gymnorhina > Gymnorhina tibicen. Next base: position 1,353,243 of record VXAZ01005755.1, read on the forward strand.
CCCCTACCAGGTACTTCCTTTGATCTGCAGAGGCAAGACTGGAGAGGCTGCTGCTGGAGAAATCCAATTAATCCTAAATATAAAATAAGTTTGGAAAAACTTTGCATTCCTTATGGCTTCGGCACACTTAATGCAATTTTAATGCGTTTTTGATTTCTGATTTCCCTGTCCCTGGCCAGGTTCGAGTACGAAGCATGGAGCTTTGTAACTAAGAACTCTGTCATTCAATGCTTCTTAACACCATTGTGAATTGAATTCTATATGATGACCTGAGAATAAACGCAACCAGGAATTTCAAATTGCTTATTGCTTTAAAAACGTGTGTGTGAGCAAAGCTGTCCTCCTGGTTAGCAAAGTATTGGCCATTTTTAATGAAAATAGCTTTAAAAAAACTTTGAAGTGCAAAGGAGATGGCTGAAGTCTGAGGACAGCATTTTCCCACCCGAGTCCTGTGCTGGCTTCTGAGCTGGAGCAATCTGGGCTGAAGCTGCCTGCTGAGACTGTAATGACCCAGCAAGCTGGGGACACCTTTGGCCAGAACAGGCTGCAGCAGCATCGCTCCTGTGGGTCTCTGGCTTGCCACCAGTCCCTGTTTCTTTCAGAAAAAACATTTCCAGGGTGTCTGCTCAAATTCAGCTGCTGCTGGCCTCGGTTCAGGTCTGCTCTTACCTTAGCCAGAGTAGCTGTACTGAAAACAGAGTAAAGACTCCAGCCTCTGCTTCTGACTAGGAGAGAAGTAGTGATTTATCAGTGGGGTTTAGTCCTTGTGGCAAACTGGGCTCCAGGCGCGAAGATCCTTCTGCCAGAGGACTTGCTGCAGGGACAAGCAGATCTATAAAGCACCCAGCTTTCAGGCAACAGCCCTTTTTCAAGATGAAAGAATTAGCAATTCCTCTCTTCATCTTTTCCAAGAGGAGGAGTTCCCTGGGTGCTTTTTACCCTGCATATCCCACACTCTGTGGCTTCTTCAAAGAGACCCCCACAGGTGCTCCATGCTCTTCATTTTCAGTTGCTGGCAGGAGGGATTCCAGTCTCAGTGGCCCTGTTTCTTTTGGTATGCAATTTGTTACTGATAATGAATTGCTGAAATACAGATGCTGCAGTCCCCCACTGAGCTGAAGCTCAGCTGAGTGCTCTTCCTGACCAAGGGAGTAACCTGAAATAGCCTCTTTGGAAAGGCTGACCTTCTGCGGGGCCACAGGAACACCGGGGGCTCCATCAGCTCTTTCCTGAGCTGCCAAGAATCTGTGGTGATTCAGCTACACAGGGAGTTGCTCTCTGCTCTCACTCTACAAGGAGGGCTGTCGTGAATGCACGCCCTTCTTGTAAATCATGTTGTGTCGTGAGTGTTCTTAAAAATGTCCTGGCAATTGGAAGAAAACCACAACAGAGACAGCAAGGAAGTTTTCCATGTCAAAGCTGTTTTATTATGTTAGATAAATACACTTGCAACAAGTTCGAGTTACATCCTCTGAGTGCAGTTGCTGGTAGTATGGCACAATGATCGGAAACGAACCAAAACTAACAGAGGCACTTGTTGCATGCAGCTGAAATTACTACCAAGCCCGGCGATGCAGCTCCTGCTAAAGAGACCTTCCCTGGCCGTGAGCACGGGTTTGCCAGCGTTGATTTGGCACCAGCTGGAGCTGCAGCGATGCACCTTGGGTGGGAGAGCCCCGGCTCCCAGGGGAAGGGGCACAAAATGTCTGGCTTAGGCGTGACGTCCGGTATTGCTTTTGGTTAAAGAGTAGTGAGGTCGTGTGATTGTAACCAGTGGGGAAAGGCAGAAATTAGAATGGGTCACAGAATATGCTGAGTTGGAAGGGACCCGTCAGGATCATCCGGTCCAACTCCTGGCCTGGCACAGGACACCCCAAGAATGCCACCGTGTGCCTGAGAGCGTTGTCCAAAGGCTCCTTGAACTCAGGCTCGAGTCCTGTCACTGGTCACAAGAGTGAAGAGAGAAATAGATTTACATTATCTCTATAAAAACAATCTCGTTGACTTTTCCCACAGTCATGTATGTGAATATCCAGATTTTTATGAAGACCTTTATTGTCACCAGAAGGATGGACTTGACAGGCTATGCCAGGAGGACAAGTGCCTTTTTATTAGAAAATAGAGCTACCCAGAGGGGTCTTTTCATTAAGATTTTCAGGAAAATCCCTAAAATGGTTTGTTCAGCTGGACAAAGAGAGAAAAAAGTGGCAAACATTCTTGCAAAGCAAATTTATCAATTTGCTTCCTTAGCATTTGTAACCCTTCATTCTCACACAGGCTCTGGTCCTGCAAGGACTGTGTGTTGCTGTCCCTGCCCTGCCAGGGACATGGCACAGGGCTGACCCTGGTCTCTGTAGTCAGGCAGCCTGCTCAGAGGCTTAAATTTAAGCACCTGAATAAGTCCTTAGCTGAACTGGGTCTTATCAGTGACATGTGACAATGCCAAAGAGTCCTGCATGCAGATAAACACCAAGTGGAGTATTGGCACTGAGAGGTGTGAGGACAAGCTCTGTTCTTGCTCTGCATCAGCTGTGAATGCAGCCAGGTGACCTGAAAACTGAAAGTGTCCCTAGCCTGGACATTATTTTGTTATTTTGCTTAATTTGTAAGTAGCCCCACTAGTGGGATAGAAGATTTAACGACAAAAGCCAGGTTCCAAACTTCAGCACAGGGAACGGAAGTGTTGCTTTTGAGCTAGGACATCCATTCCTGTGGTACAGATGGCCTCACCCACGAATAGGAGAACAGTGGGTTTGCTCCAAGGATGATGAATATTTAACATTCAAGCCTGAAAAAGTGCTCTGTTACGGGTGATTACCTGGCTAGCAGAAGCTGAGGCTAAATAACAGCCTGAGGAGCAATCTGCAGTGGGTAATGGAAGCAGTGGAGGCCTCTTGCTAGAGGACATCAGGGTGAAAGATAATCTTCGAAATTCCTGCCTCATGAATGGGATCTCCTACAACGGAGATCAGCAAAAATTGTGTGGTTCAAAAGATCCATGCAAAAGTCTCCATATGCCTCATAGCCTGCTATTTTGGGATCTCTATATTCGCAGTGTTGAGCACCTTACATCCTCAGAAACCAGTGGGCTGTGTAAAAAAGCCAGGTGCCGTTTGGCTTGGCTCAAAATACTGCAGTGAGAGAGTAAACGGGGGTCTGGACATGTCCCCTGCCTGGGGAGAACTCCCCCTGCAGCATAACAAGATCCAGACCTTGCCTATTGGTTTCAGCAGGAAGGGTTGTAAGTAAGAACCTCATTTCTGTGTCCCTGTTCTAAGGCTCTCCAGGTGCTTTCTGGTTTTATTGGACAGACAAAACGAGGTGTGACAAGATGATGTTGTTACACCCATTTCACTGATGAGTAGACTGAGGCACATAAAGAATTGGCTTGTGAGATCATCAAACAAATCTGTCGGAGCTAGAACAGTGCCTTACAAAGTCTGTGTCCCGATTCCTTGTCACAGCCTTCGCTTCCACCTTTCTCACCCACTGGGCGTTGTCTTATGGCAAGAACCTAGGGGTCAGGTAGGAGGGTGAGGAGGAGAAATGGAGAAATGCCCTTCTTGAGGTTTTGTGCTTTCAAGGCTTGTCTGTTCATGGTGCTTGCTGTCGTTGCAGTACCTGCTCTGAACTGCTTCCTTTCAATCCCATGTGCTGAAAATGTAGCCTTGAAAAAAACGTCATCCATGAGCAAACCTTAGAATTTGAGGAATAGAGGATTTTGGAATCCTGCAGTCCCCACTCTTCAAAGGTAAATACTAAATTTCCAGAGCTCACATGTTCACTTATGCCTTCTTGCATAATGGCTGTCTTAATGAATTGAGAGAAGGAAATGTACCTTACAAGTCTGTGGGGAAAAAATCTTCCTTTGAAGGAGCTGAATTTCTCCGAGGTAGAATGCTTATTATTGTGTGTTACTGTAAATGTTGTGCTGAGGAGTCTTGAGCGACAAAGCTGGGAGAAAAGTCTCTCTGCTTATTGTCCTTGTCATTCTAGTCCTGCCTCATCTCACTGAAGTACACCTGAAGGAAAAGGTGGGTGAAATTGCATGTGGAATCACGCTTTGGAAATCACAGCCGGTTCTATGTACTTGACACCAGCAGTGTCCAGGCTCTGCTCCAGGGATTTTTGGTGCCTACCAAGCTCATAGTCAGTGGCCTGACTAATCCAAGGGCCCATGGCAGAGGATGTGCCTGGTTTTTGCATGAGTAGGGTAGAACAAGGTGGTGCTACGGGGTCAACAGCAGTCCAGGACCCCCTTAGTCTGAGTGCTTCTGTATCCTGGTCACTGGAAATGTGGCTGCAGTGGGGTACGGAGTGCATGTGCGGAACCAAGTGAGCCAAGAATAAATCTGCTCGTGTAATTCTACTTAACTAGAGGTTCTTCAGCACTCCTACTTAGTGATGCTCTGGTATGTAAAATCTGGGCCTTTCCTAAAGTGCAACTGTAATGACCGAGGAAGCAATCAACATTTGAAGCAATCTGTTTCCAGGAAAGACAGAATACTCTTGTTGCTTTTTCATGGTATTGATGATTACCCTGGGTTTGTGGGTGATACTGAGGGTGGGACAAACTGTGCTAGACCAAGAGTTATATCAGGAAAAGTCTGGAGAATCTTGTGCTACTTGAGTTACAATGACAACTGTAAAATAAGAGTTGCTGCATAGTAGTAAACTCTGCTGCCACAATGGCTTGCTGATACCTTGACCTGTCGAGCAAAAATAATTTACACTGTGTGCTCTTGGAGATATTGCCTTTGCCCTGCATATCTTAAAATGGCTATTTGAGTGTCAGCCTTCCCCGTGGGAAAAGGCCTCCCGGACCCCAGCATCCTGTGGCTCTGTCTGGGGAACCCCTGTCAGTCGTCGAGATGCTGCTCCTCCCACGTGGACGTCGGGATGGCGCTGTAAGGGTCCATGATGACTTTTGCACAGCGAATGATCATCACAATCAGGAAGAGGCAGAGGAAGACAAAACATGCTAGCGTCAGTCCCTTGTCCACGTCAACGTACACGGGCTCTGGGGTTGGTCCCTCCATTGCTTAGGCTGCTCTTCATCCGGGTTTGAGTTTACTCCTAACATCATCAACCACCTGCAAAACAAACACGGTGTCAGGCACGGGCGATGGCTGCTCCTGGACATGGGGAAAATCAGGGGCTGTGCTGGACACAGATACTTGTTATAGCTCTGATAAATTCTTCCAACTGGAAATGTTGTAGCTCAGGTAACTGAGAGCTGTGAGAAGAAGAAATCTCATCTCCACCCTAATTTAGCCCACAAATGCTTCTTGCTAAAATATTAGACACTAAAAAGGGATGTTAACAAAGAAAAGAGAAGCAGTGGTGAATGAGCACTATCCACTTGAAATATCATCTCTTAAAAGGAGGCACAGACACTGTTCTTGTCTCAGCCTTTCTTAATCATAAAAATATTTCCATTCCTCTGCTAGTGTGAAAGATCAGACAAATGGCAGAGCAGACTGTTTCTATTCCAATTTTCCTTTCTGTCCAAACATTCTCTGTCTCTCACTGGCACAAAGCAAAGTGAAAATTATGCATACTTATTTTCCATAATCTTTTAATCTCCGGTACTCAAGGTTCTCCAGGCAGTAGAAGATTTTTTTGGAGCAATATAATTTTTAAGTGGATGTTTTATCACCCAGAGAGGTACAGGTGATTATGTGATTAGAACAAGGATTATCTTATTCATTGCAGATGTCTGCACAGCCAAAGTTCTCCTCTGGCCTCCTCACCTGAATCCATAACCAAAATGGCTTCAGCAGTGATTGAATCCCTCTGCAAGTTTGATTCTGGAGAGCTCATCAGCTGATGGCACAAAGTGCCTTGCACAATTGTGCTGAAGGAACTGACCTTACACAGAACTGAGTCGCTGCCCAGGGATGGGGAAGCTTCTGCTGACATCCATGTTTGGCCAAGGTGGGAGGGGGGAGCGTTGAGGATTACGGTGTGGAAAATCAGGAACACGGAATGCCTCTTTACAGCAAACAAAACAACAAAGTCGTTCACATCGAGTGCAATAATCAGTCCGAGAGCCAGTCCCTGCTTTAACTGGAGAGGAGAGATGGGAACAAGAAGATATTGAGCCATAGGGAGGATTGGGTGAAACTGGGGTATCGAACAGCTCAGCTGCTCTCTATTACTACATTAATGCAGCGAGGACATCCCAGGTTTTGTCACACAGACAAGGTTTCCTGGTCATGTTTCCAGTGAGCTGGTGCTGCTGGCAGGGCTATTGCAGTGGTGGTTCACATCTGGCTGGAGCATCCTGTTCCTGCAGCATTGTGCTGTGCCAGCTGCCAGTGATGTCCCAGAGACTCCTGAACTCCCATGCCCTGCGAATCTTCCTCAGGGTGAACAGAAGACCTTCTATTTTAAAAGTTCACAGTTTCTCCTCTGTCTCATAATTTTCTCCTTTTCAAGTGGCTTTCCAGCCTCACAGCCTCCTAGAGGCAAGTACAAATCAGCTGGGCTCTTGAGTCTATTTTAAGCACAAGCATGTCAGATGTTTTTTTTTTAATTTCCTGAAAGCATAGAAATTACTGCGACAGCCAGTCCTGCAGCAGGGAAATGAAAGAAGCTGATGACACAAAGTGAATGAAACCAAGCAGACATCTCATGATCTCATGTATTCACCAGTCACATCCTTAGGAGCTCATGAAGAAATCTCTGAGGATTGAGGTCAGGCTTGTGATGCTCACCTTGCCTGGTCAGAGGTCTAATATTCCCAAGAGACCCTGCTACCACTCTATTTCACCAGCCAAGAGATCTTACATTGCAGTTTGTAGCTTCATTTGATGAAAAAAGGGTTTGTCAGCAAAGCCGAGTATTAAGTATGAATACTTAATGAATACAAAAGAAAAGAATGTTATTAAAACTGCTAATGTATCCCAGTCTTTTCCTGCAGTGCTCTTGTGAAGCTCCAACAAGGATGGGTGTGATTTTTTAAAATTTTTTTTTTCCCTCCTGTTCTTCTGGCTGTTGTACCATGTGGGATTGTTTCACCCTAAATTATCTCCTGCAGAATATCAGAACTACTTGGTAATTTCCATGAGTACTGCTCTTGGAGGGAAAACTGCATTTTCACTCAAATGCACTTTCTTTGGAAAGATGAATAATTTACTCAGAAAATGATCAGAGGTTTCAAGTAGAGATCTATCCCTTGGAGATTTTTCTCTTCAAAATGGCATCACTCAATCTCATGGGAGTTTGGTTTAAGTGCTGCATCCCTCTGCTTCCCTCTGCCCCCAGGACTGTGCCTGGAGGATGCTTCTCTCCTGCTGGAAGGGAAAAGCACATTATGGAAAGGATAGGCCAGGCTGAAAGCTTTACCCAGAGAGGAGAGTGAAAGGCTGTGGCATCCGAGCTGTAGTTCGCACAGTAAATTATGGTGACAGCTTGAATCTAATGATTTCAGGTTTATATCGATCTGTTTTGACAAAAAGTAGGCATTTTCAGTGGGACCAGAAATATTTTTTTTTCCCCATAAAGCTGTATTCTTGAGGTTGTATAAACCACACATTTTCCCTCCTTCTGGTCTCCCCATAACCTTGGTGATGTTTTGATGCTGAGCGCTGTTCTGCATTAATGGAGAACGTGTTTCTTGGGGCTGGCCAGGAGGATCTGGCTTTCCAAGTGGCCGTCCTCACCCTCAGCTTGGCTGCTCACCCGCATCTGTCGGTGCACCAGCCCTGTCAGAGTGGAAACCTGCTGCATTCCAGCAGGCTTGGCAGCGCAGGGAGCCCTTGGTGCTGAGCACAGCTGGGTGCTGGAATGGGGTTGTGCCTGAGCTGTCAGCTGTCTCCAGACTGATTTATTGTGGCTGGAACGCGTGGCTGTTCTAGATCAGGCATCTGGGGACCGGCAAGAGACAGCCCCCAAAGGCACGAGGAGTTGTTTACGTGTGTTCACCAGGACTGTTGCCTCTCAGGAAAGCCCAGCTCCCAGGGATTGCCATGGACAGGCTGTGCCCTGCTGCCCGCCCGGTGCTTGTGGCTCTCCACCTCTGTAACACCTGCACAACTCATCCTGCTTAATTTCCATTTCCTTGGCCAGCGCCTCCGCTCCCCTTTCTCACTTCCCTGGTGCCCAGCAGGACAGCCAGGCTTGGAGTGGGCTGTGGAAGTGTCTCACAGTTCTCACAGGTTGGAGCAGATTGGGTCTGTGCTGGATGCTCTACCTGCACACCCTGCCCTCTATCCCAGCCCCGGGGGATGTGCTGAGCAGGTGAGCCAGAAGGGTTTTGCAATCAGTTTTTCCCCGTCTGGCTTGTGAAATCCATCAGTGCTGTTGAAATTAGCTCTCTCTCCAGCTACAGACTGCTTGGCTGGATGTTTGCTCTTGTTTACTAGCAAGGTTGATGTTGACAGCATTGTGTGTGCGGGGAAAAAAATAAAGGTCAGTAGAAACAATTATAAAGTTTCACACTTGAATGATTAAGTTTTCTCTGAATAGCTGAATTGTAGAAAATCACGTTTTTTTCCTAGCTTGACAGCAATGAGCTGTAGAATTGTATTTCTTAAAATTTTTTCAGATTCATTGAAAATGTGATTTGGTCTAAACAAAGCCAAAAGATGAAGAAGGGAATCCCCGGTTCAAACCAGGCAGTTCAGCAGTCCTGAGTGTACGTCCTGCTGTAAATCCCCAGGTGTTTCAGTGCAGCCTCTCCCCCTCTTAACTCCTCTCAGAGCAGGTGGGCGCCACAGGCAGGCTCACCTAGGGATGGAGCTGTGCCGGCTGAGTAATTCAGCACCAAAAATGACTCTGTGTGCTCGGCTCCCTGAGGGTTGCAGAGGGCCAGGGCCAGGCAGCAGCTGTGTCTCGTCACAAGGGTTGGAATCCTCGAGGTTTGGTGCCCTGCTCCCCTGGGGTTTTTTTGTGTCTCTGTTCTGGCAGTCAGGAGACGCCGGAGCTGGGTCAGGGATCAAGAACTCCGGTACCTCACTGAAGGCGCCGTCCTGAGCATTTGGTCTTTTCTGGTTGTTTTGTTTCCCAGTGCCCTTTTCGTGAGGGATTGCCACAGAAGAGAGATTATATTCAATTTTTATGACCTTGTGCAGGATGTTGGCATCCTCATTAGTGTACCAGCTCTGTTACAGGCTCTCCGTAATGCTTGTGCTCACCAGTGTGCCTGAATTTTGCAATCAGCCCTACCTATCCAAGATACGGGTTATTTTTAATTTTTTTTAGAAGACACGGGTTCATTTTTTTTCCTGACCTGACAATCTTGGCACTGTCACTTTAAATGTAAACTAATAATGTGCCACATACATTGCAGAGAGCTGGTTAATCATGTTTCAACTCATCTCAACCCTTAGGATTTATTTCAAAACATTCTCTGGTTTTGGTTTCTTTGGTTTTTTTTTTTTTTTTCCTTCTATACTCCTTTCCCAAAACAACAGCTGTACAGGGAGGGAAGGGAAGGGAAAATGATGAGATTTCATGTATGCAAGCAGATCCATACCTTCCAGACCTGGGTAGGAAGCTTGTCACATCCCAGCATGGCAGCATTGTGGAGATAAAATCCTCCCTGCAGTCATATTTTAAAAGTTTTGTCAGTCAGCGGGGCTTTAACGGCGTCCGGGCTCCGCTCGGGTTCACCTCCAGCCAGACCTGGAAGCAGTTCTCACCGGGGTGTTCTGGAGAAAAAAAAATAATAATTGACAATTGCTCCTCACGCAGGATGTGGGCGTGACGGACGCGTTGAGCGGTCGGGAATCGCTCCCGAGGCAGCCCGAGGCAGTCGGATACACTCGTGCACGAGACGGATTCGTCTGTCAGATGTTCCCTGGAAGAACACTTAGGATAGGAAGAGCAGTGTTCAAGCCTGAAGTCACATCAATATTTCTTCTTAAATGAGCAAAAAAAAAAATCCTGTTTTTAAATCATAGTGGAAGATCAGCCGGCTTTGGATTGATCCTGCTCAGGAGTCTGCGTATTTAGTTGGGGCCTGGATTATTTGTTTAAACAAAACTACTTGGTTTATCTGAATGGATACACCAGGACTTAAAAAACTAATAGCTACATTTGCATTTTTTTTTTTTTTCAGTCTGGTTTGGGATAACATTCTTTTTTATAGGCGCACAAAATAATTTCAACCAGAAAAACTTTTAAAACTCGCTGGATGACAAACCTGGTTTTTTACAAGTTGTTCTGGAAAGGAGTTCTAAGGTGTAGGATGGGAAGGCTGAGAAGAGCAGGCCGAAAGATGAGCCCCAGCCCCTTGTGAGGGGACTTAGCAGGACAGGGTGCTGCTCAGGCAGCGAGTGGCCAGGAAGGAAGGTGAAATGCTGCCCCAGATAGGGATTGTGTGTGTTTCTCAAACGAAGTCACCTTCAATTTGAAGTTCAAATCTATAAAGGAATAGCCTGGACGCTTGATCATACTCTGATATTCTTAACAATCTAGTTTCGATTAAAAACTCACTGCCTCTGAGCACAGGAGTCAAACGCTATAGATAGATACAGACAGATGAGCTTCTTGCTACTCCCAGAGAGCAATAATATGACAGTTAGCTTAGTCTAAAAATTAATTGTCCTTTTATACTTACAATTCTTTCAGCAGAAAATCAATACTTCATTTCAGTGACTCTGCCTTCCTACAAGCACGATTTTTCCTGTGTACCTGAAGGCAGGTTTAATCTTTGTTTTCAACTCACTGTTTGGCATTTTGTTTTGGTTGTTGGACTATTTTATTTCTTGCTTTACATAATGACTTTAAAATCTTTATGCTCAGCTTAGTTTATGCAAACTCCTTTATTCAATCTAGCCCTCGGTTACGGTCAAGAGACAAATAATCTTCCCTCCACTTTACACTTGCTTTTAGCCAGTTGTAAATCACTGGATGCCAGTATTCCATCAGAAGACTAAAGACATCATTTACAAGTGCCCAAAAGTTGAAAACAAATAAACACATAAATCAGTCTGGGAAAGGTTTTAAAAATTGCTGTTGCACAAATGTTTCCTTCCTGCATAGCCCCACGGCAAGAATAACATTAATCTTCATTGAGAAAAAGATGCAGCGTACACTTAAAATAACTGTGGGCTGCTTATAATTTGAGAGCCTCCTGAATCAAATAACAGTTTCTCACTCACTCCAAGGAGCACGTGGAGTTACTCATTTACAAAAGATAAAAAAATTTGATGATTGTGCTTGGGAGCAAGTCGCTGTTCAGAACTATTGAGTGAACTGATGGACAGTTGGCATCCAGAGTGGAAAGTGCTTCCAGCCTCCCAAAGCTCAGCTTGTGTGGAAAATCCTTGATTAAACTTTGCTGGGGTGAGAACATCTGGGAATCTTTCTCGGAGACTGGAAGTGGTCGTTCAGAGGTGAAAAAGAGGAGTAGGATCAGTGATGGACTTTATGGGTTCCTGGCTGGGCACGAGGGTGGGAAGTGATAGGACTCAAGTAACATAAACAAGGGCAGGTAATGCAGGGTGAGGCTGTGATGTTGTCTTTGTGTCAGATGTTTTCTAATCCAAAGGGGGAGCAGGAGAAGAAAGGATGCCCAGTGCTCCCTCAGACCCCAGCCCAGGGATTTTGCTACCCCTCCCTGGTACTGCCCTAGGCTGGCCAGGCTCATCCCTGGGGAAGGGAGCTCTGTGTCCCCTGAGCGTGCTGCAGGGACATTCCTTTGGCTCCCCGTTTGTGTTTCTGCTGCGGTGGGAGAGCTGCAGGGATTTTGCAACGTGGTTCAACCCATCCTCCTTGCAGCACTGGCTTCCACCCTGGGGCTGTTGGGAGCACTGATTCATCCTTTCAGCAGATAGTGCCTGGAAAATGCAAAGCAATACCTGTGATATGAAAAGTTTAGATGAGAAGGAACATCTGTCTGCAGCAGGACCGTCCTTCACTCAGTGTGTGTTTTGATAAGGGGGCTGAAGCTGCTTTCCTTATCGCTGCTGTGATGCACTGTGTGCATCCCCTTTCATCAAGGCAAGTGGCAACTGTAAAGGAGCCTTGGAGAAACAAATGGATTAGGCTTTTAAGCCAAGGCTTGTAAGGTCTGAATAGATATGATATAAACTCATTTCAGTGGAGTATCTGCTTTTTAAACTCTCTGTTATTTAAATCCTCTGAAAGGAGACAAACATGCCTGTTGGTCCCGGCAGTTATTTTATAAATTAAACAATGACTGTTAGCCAGGAGAATTACGAGCAAAGCTATGGAGAAATTTTTCACTGCAGCAAAGCTGACAAGGAGGTAAAAAGACCCATATTTTCCTGTACTGCTCTGAATTTTTTTATTGTTAGTGGTTTTTTTTTACAAAAACAAAAAGCTCACTTCAAGGTAGAACAGCAACCCCTTTTTACATAAATATTACCTTGTGGTGGTGATTTCCAGTATTCTCTAACTTGCAGGGATACCTCTGAGACACATCTTTTGCCCTTTCATCTTGAAAAGGTACATACAGATCATACTGAGGCTGTATCAATGTTTTTCCAATTGAGGAATGGTATTGTGGATGAATTCTCACCAAAATAGCTGGGTTACACCCGTAGAACTGCCACAAATGTAGGCAGAAAGAATTCATCTCTGAATCACTTATTTAAAACGAAAAGTTAAACTCTTGCTAATGAAGGTAACTCCTAGTCAAGAAAGTTTTAATTTAGTAAGTCAGCAGCAAAACATCCAAAATAGTTACAGGTGGCTTTGCCGTTGTAATAACTGCGAGTACTCCTTAATCCAGACTGATAACAAATTCATACACTTTTTTTTAATACAGACTTTTCTCAGATACTTCAGCAATTTGTGGGGAGAGGGATTTGATCAATTAAACGTAAGCAAAAATGAAGCTCAAAGTCCAGATGGTGTTTGGGCTCAGAACAAGACCAGCTGACACAGGCTCCACACAGGGCTCCCATCAAAGGCACTGCTCCTGCCTGTTCCTTTCCTGAACCAGTTTGGTCTGCAGGGGATGGCGAGGATGGATGTTTGTAGCTTGTGCTCATGCACAAAAGCTGCTGTGCTATTGCTCTGGTTCTTCGTGGTGATCTGCAGGACATGAGGCTGGACACTGCCAGCATCTGTTGCCAGGTCACTGGGCGAAAATGGACCCCCGGGAGGAGCAGCCCCAGAGCCCAGAAATTTTTTTGGGTAAGGGTGAGAAACCCTTTGAAAACAATGGCAGAGCCAGCCCTACTTAAAAAGATTTATCTCTCCTCACTGGTATGAGGAATAGGAGGAAAGAATAATTGAAGATCTGAAATGAAAAGTCAGGGGCCCCAGGTGATTCAAATGAGCTTGGGTTAGGGCTGTTTCAGGGAGCAGAGCCTTGTGCTACGTGGGACACCCACAGCAGCTCACTGCTTCTCTCCCTCTCCAGCTGGAAAGCCAGAATTGTTGCAGCATGTTATCTAATTTCAGCTATAATTTGCCAACAGGAGAAGCAGAAATATCATTACTAGTTTTTCCCTGTTTTCTTTTCTCAAGAGAACAGTTTTTCTCTTGCTACTATAAGAACTGGGAGAATGAAAGCTGGCCCGTTTTCAGAGGCACTGAGTGCCTCCAGCACCATCTGGAACCAGTGTGAGCAGCCAAACAGCTCAACAGCACAGAAAATCTTCCTGTTTTCAGACCCCCCCCTTTCTGTACAGCTCTGCACGTGAACACTGCACAAAAGATTCTTTCTGATGAGGATCCAGTTGGCACCCACATAAACTATATTTTCCACTGTCTCCCAGCACGGATGGATTGCATCTTCCTTCAGAGAGAGGCCAGATGATTTTTATTACAAATGAACCAAAACCTTGAGTCAGGACGCACATTATATTTTCCATGACAGCCCTGGCTGGAGTGAAGGATCCTGATAAGAATTTAAGGATAATTGAGCTCTGGCCTATAGCTCTGTAGGTAGGTAACAAATATAGCAGCCTCCAAATTTGGCGTGTCACCAGGCGAGGCTGGGTGCAAGGATAAATGGCCCATTGCTGAGACGAGCGAGGATCAGGCAGGATCCTGAGTCTGAGCCCCAGCTGTTCACGGGCTCTGTCTCTTGTCCTTCCCAGGACGTGTGGGCAATATCTGTCGTAGTAAATCAGATGTGCCCAAGGCTGGTTATTTTGGCATCAAGGATGGCTGGTAAAGAGCTGCCCGTGCAAATGGGGGCAAAGTTTTTAGCAGGGCCTGTTGTGTCAGGATAAGGGGTAATGGTTTTAAACCAAAACAGGGTCTATTTAGACCAGACATAAGGAAGAAAATCTTTACAATGGCGGTGGTGAAACACTGGCACAGGTTACCCAGAGAGGGTAATGGATGCCCCGTCTCTGGAAATATTCAAGGTATGGTTGAACAGGGCTCTGAGCAACTTGATCCAATTAAAGATGTCCCAACTCATTGCAGGGTGCTTGGAACTTGATGTCCTATAAAAGTCCCTTCCAACCCAAACCATTCTATGAAATCCTGTTAGGCCTCTGTGGCAGGTTGTTATAATGGGATTATACAGAGGCACGACAAACTAAACTTGCAAACTTTAAGTATCTTTTAGTTGTAGAATGTATTTTTTAGAAATGCCAGATGGATGGGTGTAAAATGCAGTTTATGTTTAATCAAAGACAGAGAACAGACAAAAGTTATCTCTGAGCTTGGTGAAGCAATGTGCCTCTTTGTGACTGGGCTTTGGCGGCAGGAGGTGGGCAGAGCACCAGTTTGGTGATCACCAGCACAGCCTGACATTGAAGACTGTCCAAGTAGTGAAAAGCCACCCAGTGGTTATTACCCTGATTGTCATTTTTGGGACATGTCCCCTGGATCACCTTTAGGTGAATCCTCAGGTACCCATGCCCTGTGGGGCTGCTCCAGGCCAGGCTCTAATGCAGTGTCCCTGCAGCAGCTCTGATCTGTGCTAGTGATGGCTTTGGCCAAAGCTTCGTCTGTGCTTGGGGTTTTGGGGGTGACTGATGTCTTTTCACGCCCTCCTTCCCTCTCATCCCAATGTGCACTGATGATATTCCCAAGCATAACCCACAGCCTGAGTGCTACCTGTGTTTCTACATGGATTTTTTCCTCATCGTGTACTCATGTACACACTCTAAGTATACGTGCAGCCTTTTCATCACATCAAGAAAGGTCCTTTCCTCAGCTGGAAGCTCGTTGATTTTTCTGCAAGACTTGTAGTCAGAAACACTCTTTAATTAAGACTGCACTGAAAAGAGCTTTGATTCCAGGCGTGTGTTACAGCCTGATGCTGTTTTCTCTGTCACTGCAGCAGATTACTGGAAGCGTAGTCCTTGATTAAAAAGATTGTGGGCAATTACATTCCATCTCCACATCTTCAGCTAGATCAGTAGCTTGTCAGTGGGTCACTGGGAATCAGACTCCCAGAACCTTTGCACATGTTCAATTTATAAAAGACTTGTTTTTGGCACAGCACCCACCAGTCCCAGACAGCCAATACCTTATTAATGCGCCATTAGCCACAAGGAACATTTTTAGGTGAACCTGATGTACAGGGAGCCACGAGGGCTTGCCTGGACTGACTCAGCAGCTTGGAAGGTCTTTTCTCCCTTGAAGGGATCACACTGACTTCTGAACGTGCTCAGATGTCTCAAACCTAAGTGCTCTTTTCCCCCTTGTAGCTGCCTTTATTATTTTGGTTTTTATGGACTGGGATCACTGTGGTTTGAGGAATAGATACCTGCCGTAAGGGAGTTTTCTTCAGGATAACTAAAATGGTCAAAGAGATGATCAGTTGCTTTACAAGTGTCTGAAGAAGATAGGAAAAAGGTGGCTGAGGAATCATGTTTGAGCTATCAAAAAATCACAGACCAGGTGAAGGGGGAAAATTGTTTCCTCACAATAAAAAAAAAAAATTACCATTTTTTTAAAATAGGTAAACTGGGGGGCATTCAGTGAACTAGTAGACAACCAGCTTGTTATTGAAAATAGGACTTCTTTATTCAGCAGGTAGTGACTTCCCAAACTTGCTGCCACTGAGGCCCGCAGACAGTACCAGCAGGCTTTTTGAACTGGATGAATTACAGACAGCAGGTCCAGAAACAGACCCTGACACCACTAACCAGAGGTCTTCCCTATGACTTCCTAATAGAGCAGTTGTGGGTGGTGGAGGATGGGCTGCAAAATGTGGCCAGGCTAACACAGTGTCCCTCATGAGCATCTCCCCTCAGACCACGGGGCTGCCCCAGCAACAGGTTTTTATCTTCTTATTTCTTGGATTGTTAATGCTTTTGGGCTGCCTCTGGAAAGTCCCCTTAAGAAAAGAGAAGATATTTGAGATCTGATCCAATTTCAGCTTCAATCTCTATTTGTATCTGTAATATAGCTCTAATACTTTTAAAACCAGGCACTGATCTTTGCTTCTGGTTTAACGATGTCTCTTTATATTTACTGAATATATTTATATTCAGTGCAATAATGAGATTCCTCAAAAGCTTCTCATGCATGAAAAGAAACTAAACTCAAACAGCTCTGTCCTATGAATAATAAGGTGAGAAGTGTCCCAGTGGGTCTCTGCCTGTCCATGGCTGGTATTTCTTTATTGTCACATGCTCGTTTTATGCCCACACTCTCAGAAGTTTAATTAATTGCAAACGCAGGTGATGGAGAGTTGCTTTGCAGCATGGTTGACTTTGGGCCAGAAGCAAGTATACATCTAACAGGAATTACATCCCCACATCTGTGTGGGCTGAGAGAGAGACGATTACCCTTGAGCAGCATCTCGCCAGACACGCAGCTCGGCACAGAGCGTCCAGCCAATGATCTCTGAAACCGTGCAGGGAGCACGGCACGATGACACCATTAGGATTAAATGTATATTCCTACCTCATTTGGTGTACTTCTGTGGGAAGATTTATGTTAGGACAGGAACTAACAGGACTGCAGTCATGACTCAATACAGAACTAGCTTTTTCTAAGGCAAATTTTTATATATGTGCAAATGCAGAGCTGGAACTGGTTTTGTTGGTTTTGGGGTTTTTTTTGGTTTTTTTTTTTCAGTGTTCTTTCTTTCCCCTTGGACTGTTTTCCTTACAAGGTCTTCTAGATGATCCTGCTGCTGAGCCTCATGGCACGGAATGACTCCAGATCTCCCACAGGTTCAGTGTGCTGCAGCTGAGCCTGGAGCATCTGGAAGGACAGGACACTGAGCTCAAAAGCAGCCCTTGCTTCTCAGTCGCTCAGCTGCAGTTCTGCCTGGTGCTGTTCCATCAGTGCTGTGCTCAGAAGCTGCTGCTGCTCATGTGCCAGCAGCAGTCAGACTTCTCAAAACAGGGGTTTGATCGAGGAGGGGGAGAGTGAAGTGGAAGAAGGGAATTTATAACTCCGTCGTGGTTCAGCATTGGCCTTCTCTTAGCAGGCAAACAAGGGCAACTGGTTTTGCCCTGTTCTGCAGAGTTTCTGATTCACAGGAATAGCAAAGCCTCAGATCTTCTCCCATGTCACTGCAGATTAACACAAAGAATCATCTGGATGCAGCAGCTGGGGGAAAATGGTTCCCTCTGTTCTAAAGAACCCTGGCATTCTCTTTTGGGTGGAAGCCCCTGTGTAGGTGCAGCCTGGCACACAGAGGTGTGTGAGAGGCTCAGGGTTTGTGCAGGGGCGGCTGCCACAGCCACAGGGATTATCTGTGGCAGGCAAGGAGCCACGTGTGGTTTCAGGTTGTCTGTTTAGAGCAGGATTGTTCAAGTCACCTGTGACAGGGAAGCACAGACCTCAATTCTAGCTGAGTTTGGGAATTAACACTTCCAAAAGAAGGCAAAAAACATCCTATGACTTTTTCCATTTTTCTGAATTACTGAAACTAATTATTAACTAAGAGTAATACATTAAGCAAAGATACAAGGAAGCTCTTTCAACAGCAGAAACCTCCAACACTGCCCCACAGTCTGTAAGTCTGGGCTCTGCTCCTCTCGGTCTGCTCTGCAAACTGAACTTAGCAAATGGAGATTTCCTCCAGCATCTCTATCCATGTACATCACTGTCCCGACTGCACCCACAGCTCTGAGGTGGGGCAGCAGCAGAAAGTAGCCCGAGACTGCTATAAAATTTAGTTCTCGTAAATGTGCCAAGCCTCAAGTAGGAAAGTCGTGTATAGGCTGGTGGCTAAAGTAGGCGGAGAGCGGGAAGGAGGTGGAGAGCCTGCTCACACACAGCCTGATGCGTGTCATGTCAGCGAGGTCAGCAACCCCGGGGTGATACACGGAGTAAATAATGGGGCCCGTGTGGCAGAGCTGCCCCAGGCACCCTTCCTGGGCTGGAGGAACACTGCAAACCATTCGAAAGCAGTGAGATATACAGCGTTCAGCTAGGAAACAGCTCTTTATGGGCATGCTAAAATATGGTCTGCACATGGCTGGGTACCTCTCTTTGAATGACTTTCCCCTAGCAGAGAAAAATGTCTGGCTTCTATTTACATGACTGCGAGCGCCCTTGAACTAAATTAGTTTTGTAAACGCTGGACTGGCAGTGGGAGGGTTGATATCTAGACAAATTCTTTTAATAATAAAATGCCTCATAAAAACTGCATTCTGGCTTCAACCAGGCAGACCGTGGGCAGCTAGAAACTTCAGAGTGCTGCACTTCAGAGTGCTGCACAAAACCCGGTGCTTTGGGGCTAACCAAAACACAGATGTCACCATGGCTGTGGTAAATGTCCCTCATGAGCAGGAAAATCAAGGGCAGCACTATTTATGTGGACATCTGGTGGGTCGGGGCTGAGGAGAGTGTGATGCTCAGTGAGTAAACTTTGTGCTTGCAAGACACCTCTGTGAAACCAGTGGGCTGTATGGGCTGGCAGCCCACACTCGGCATTTCCCGTGCTGTGCAGTGGTGTGGCAAACACAAACTTCAGATCTCCTCCCCCTCAGCCTTTTTTATTCCGTGCACTGCCTCACTACTGACTATGCAGTGAGAAAGGCAGTGGGGTTGGTGCATTGCTGGGTCCATCTGTCTGAAGGTACCATCTCAGCATCTTCCAGGGCTTCCATAAAATCAGGTCCGGGAGCTAAATGGTCTCGGGAAACCCTGCTGAACTTTCTCTCTGAGGAAAGCCTTACTGCCAATAAGGATGCTCTGATGGGAACACTGCATTCCCAAGCCAAATTGCCCTTGGAATCACTTCCCTTTCTCTGCCAGCTAATAAAGCCCTAATTTTCTCAAAGGGAAGTTCAAGCAGAGTTTTGACTTTGAAAAATAAGTGCCAGCAACTACCTGCCATCTGATATAGCCAGTTCTATTGATATGCAATATTTAATAGGAAGTGTTTAAATATTATAGCAGCAGCATAAAACCCTACACTTGACCACAAAGAACGGTGCCCAAATTATTCCTTTGGCATCTATTGAAGGTATAAAATCTTCCAGAAGTCTGATAGGTTGTCTTGTCATAACTTAAAACTTCTCCTGTGAAGTAGCTTCCTGAATGCTGCCCTGGGGTGGGTTTGTTTGGGTTTGGTTTTTTTTTTCCCCTTGATGACCTGCTGCAGTGGACACCAATTAAAGCATTTGGCAGGTTTCTTAAGAATATAACCTTGAAACTGTGGAGGCAGTCTACTGGTGAAACTTGGCCAGCCTGTGCATATCTGTCCATCAAATGACACTGTAAGTGCCGTGGTTAGGAAGGAAAGCTGATCTGCTTTTAAGAAATTGGGGGTATCCTCACTATACACCAGCCTGGAACAGGGCCCCGTCAGTTTATGCTGCAGGGACTCCTCTCCGCCCCCTTCTATTTCGGGTCTTCTGACAAAGCTAATTATGGCAGCAAGTGACTTGCATCAATGACATTCAGGGAACACAAGCATTTGCGGGCTTGGGAATTCTTGAGCGTTGCCCTGTCTGCAAATTTTTCTTCTTCCAGTGAAAGGGTAATGGTTTGGTATTTATATATGTCTAGGAAAACTCCTTTGCTATACATTCACCTTTCCTACTCTACCATCAGTCTTGGATAATTAATAGCCTCAGAGACCCGCTCTGTTATAGGGACTCCAAAAACTATCTTCCCTTCTGTTATTTTATTTAAGCTTGAGAAGCAACATGGCTTTTCTAACCCTAAAAAACGCAGCCTGGGAACCGGATCTAGGTTCTTTGCTACCTCATGAATCACCACCCAGGGAGTGATCCCGCACTGGAACTTGGAACAGCCCAATAATTCAGGAGCCAGGAGACGTCCTAGCTCCCCCACACCCTGGCCTTACATATGGCGTTGCTGCATTGCTACTGGATATAAAAAGCCTACAGGATCTGCTTCAGTCAGGAAGCAGCTGGGACTGTGAATGCAGATGAGAAGCAGACTTAGTTCACTCAAGGAAAACGAGGCCAATAGAAAACGAACATTATTTTCCTGTCTATAATTGCATTTTAAGTGCATAATAAGTAGACGACGGTAACTATGTGCTGAAGGGTCCAACTGCTCTTAATCGATTAAAATAGCTCCTGAAGGCTGTTCTGCTGTGGGTCTAACACAACGTGATGTAATACCACTGCACCAGGATGAGTTTGTGGTTAACTACGTGTCTCTTCTCTGGGTCAGAGAGTTTTCCACAGTTCAGGGAGTATCACTTGGTACTGAGAGTCACCTGCCTCTGCCCCGCTGACCTCAATAGAGGGGCAACTGCAATACAGGAGCACCAAAAGCCTGCTGTCTCCCTCGCAAGCTGGAGTGGTTAATACAAAGTTCCAGCGGTTAATACAAAGTTCAGCTTCTAGGAAGAAGCGGAGATTGGTGGTCAGACATCCTGATCTGGGGGCACTGTGCCCACCTGCTCTTCTCTCTGTTTCTTTCCCTCTACCCCAATGGCAAATCTCTGGTATAAAACTCAGTGGTGTTTCACCTCAGTCCCCCTCAGTAAGGGGGGTGAGCACAGGATCAGCCACCCTGGCAAACTGCAGGGAGGGGGAGAGTGATGGATAGTTTGGGATGGACAGGTGGAAGCAATCATTTATCCCAGGTCAGCAGGGTGAGGGGGACCATGCCTGGCTCTGTCCTGGTAAATATTTCACTGAGTTAAAGAAGCGTGGTGACACAGGAATTGAGTTTCTCCTCTGTGGGAACTTCAGACCTGTGACTGCATCTTTTCCTGAGTCTTATATTTCACATCTCAGAGATGGGGGAAGAAAGGTATCTTCCCTGTAAGATGAGGTAGGAAAATCAAGAGTCTCTTTTCTCTGTGCAAAGAAGATACTAGGAAAAGTAGTTTTCTGTGGGGTCCTAGAATGAGAACATTATTTATCCTACCAAGGCTTTTGTTCTCCAGCCAGAGAATGAGGAGTGCACTTCTGAAGTGTCTTGAAATTGGCTGCAGTACAGGTTGCTCAATATTAATTAAAAAAGAAATAACAACATCATAATCATTACGGCCAGCCCCGTGTTTTATCCCACCTTCTTTAAATAGACTAAATAAATCACTGACTTAATAAATAATTTTCCATGAAGTAGCATGGCAACTGCTCCAGTTCACTGGCAGGCGTGCAGACAGCAGAGTCCTGGCAGAACTTGAACACCCACATTTGAAAAGCAGCATCTCTGGGCCTTGTCTTTTAATTGCAGGGCCTTAAATCACACAACCCGTCTTGCCCCAGGCTCTGTGTCTCATCTGTGTCTTATGTGAGCCTGTTGTCAAAATAAATTTGATTTGCAAATACACAAGAGCTGGGCTGATACTTTAATTTTAGATCGCTTATCTGAATGCAATTTTCATGCAAGGATTTAAGCACATGCCTGGCTTTAAATAGGTACTAAGGGCAGTCCTGAGAATAAAGCAGTGAGGACAAGATATATAATTGCATTTAGGTTCCTGATTTCTTGTAGGCTTGTTTAACACTTCACAGACTGAGAGAATGTTCTGAGTTGGAAGGGAGACCTGTGAGGATTATTGAGTCCAGCTCTTGAGTAAATGGTCCATATGGGGATGGAACCCACCCTACTCAAACCAGCTAAGACTTGAATGAGAACAGGGGTTTCTAGGAAAGATTGAAGAACCAATTTATTCCTATGCCTTTGACTTTTAACCTAGGTCCATCTAACACTGTCAGGTTTAAAGTATGTGCTTGGTTTGCTGGATGGCACCTGGAATTGCCTGTACATTGCAGTCTCTGTACTGGCCATGGCACTTCTCCCAGTCTCCACCTTTATTATTGAATGTTGAGGCAGAAAATTGAAGCATTGCTAATTAAAGTAGGAAGGAACTTTTCAACTTTAAAAATGAATGCATTTATCTGAAATCCTCCCTGGAATTCAGATGGTTTCCTCATATCTCAAGAAACAGTAACCATCTCTTTCCTGCAGGTTAATGTCTATGAATTAATTTAAATCCATGTGATAAGTGATTTGAGATTAAGCTGAAAAAAACAAATCATAAATCTGTGCTGACCATGCATATTACTTAAAAAAAGGCTCAAAATAACTTGCTTAGTAAATGAATACAAAGCCTTTGACATCTTAGGTGCTTCAGACTAGCAACCACACAGCTGCTAAAATGGAAGTTTGTCATCCCAGGTATTAAATGGAAGGAAGGTAAGAGAAATTAATTAAGCAAATATATAGCAAGCCTGACCTAGCAGTCACTAGAAACTCAAATCATGGGTATTTGTCTTGCAGGACAAAACCATTACTGCTTACAGAAACATTAAAGAACCATGGACTTGGACCAAGTAGATAGAAATCTGTTTTGGAAGGCTTTTCTTCCTAGCACAGGACGTTTTCAAGAGCATTTAACTGGACTTTTTCATTTTGGAGCTGACTGGTAAATCCTATCCCACACTGACTGAGACCACAGCCTCATATAACCCCTTCAGCAGCGTTTGCCCTAAACAACAGCAAATTTGTCAATGCCTGACTTCTTTAGTATGAAAGCAAGAGTTCTTGTGGCAAAAAGAGAACTCCCTGTGATCAGTCTTTGGCCAGGGTTGTAACAGGCTCCGTTTTAATTTTCAAACTGCAGTGATGTTAGCAAAGGACAAAACAGCCTTGGCTCCTGGGATGTGCTGAAGTTCATGAATGGCAGTTCTGTCACTGTCAGAACTCAGGAGACGGCACAGGCCAGACCTCTGGGAAACATCCTCTGGATACCTGGAGTTCCATATTCTTATTTGGGAGGCACGCAGGAAACAACACCAATACCAATGGACTTGCATATTCATTTTGAGCCTTATTTTGCATCTTAGTGAGGGGTCACTGCCAGTTTCAGTCATGCAGGATCATGTCTCCAGTGTCTCTGAGCCCTTTCCAAGAATGGCAGCAGTCATCTCCAGGCTGCTGAAAGGGCTGAGAATCTCATTTATATTGCTCATTCTATCACAGGCTGCTCTTAGGTCTCTGAATGATTTCTCTCTTTGTATTTCACAGGACACAGCATTGGTAGCTGTGGTTGGATGTTTCAAGTGCTAATCTTTTAACAAGAAAAACTATTTAGCTTTCAGATTCGTTTGCTTATGCCCTACATGTTGCCAGACTCTAATTGTAGATAAAGTTCACCAAATGCTGGCCTTGGTGACAATAACATAATCTGGGAGTGTTTCGCTGGAAGCTCTGAGCAGTGACTGGGAATAAAACTTCTCCCTGGCTGATGTGGTTCAGCTGTAGATAAATAAGCACTGTGTGCTTTGGTACATTCCCTGTGCATTCTGCTTCAGTGGTTCACTTCCCCTTATTTCCATTTCTTTTTTTTTTTTTCCTGGCATAAACTTAACATAAGACAGAGCTGTGCAAACTTGATAACCTTAAGGAATTATTTGGGACACAGTGATCTAGGCATAATTCTCTCCTCATTTATCCCCATAAACAATGAAGTCCATAAATCACCTTCCATCTGCTCTGGCATGCAGTGGCGCTCAGGAAATGCTATGCAGAGCTCTCCATCATGCAAATGTAGGCTGGGACCCTGTGGCCAGCAAAGTCAGCAACGTGGGGACTTGCTTCCAAACAGCAAGCAAAGAAAACCACCAGACTAAATCCTGGTTCCTCGTTCCTCTCCTGTTTTCTTTTTCTGTGTATATAAAAGAAAAAAATCAAACCAAATCACACGGAAAAAATGCATGCGCATGCTAGAGCACCTATCGATTGATCTGCCTTTACTTTAAAAAATCCTTTTCCTCATTTGACACCCTCTGAGCTTGGTGAATTTTATGAACCCTGTTCTGAAATATGGGAGAACTGAGCTGTGTATAATGCCAGCTTTTTTTTTTTTTTTTTTTTT
>VXAZ01005755.1:1377458-1415481 GCA_013399875.1 Gymnorhina tibicen
TTTTTGAGGGAGGATGCGTGGGTGGGGTGTGATTTTTAAGAGAAAATCTTCTTTTTAAGAGTTTGACTCCAGATACCTAAAGTGATTCGCCACTCTGAAAATGTGCACTCAGGAACTTTAAACTACAAACTGTAATATTCAGTTGTTAAGGCAGCAAATTGTGTGAACAGGGTGTTGTACTGCTGTGATTTGAACACCTTAGAAATGCTGAGGCATATTAAAATATTTTGAAGGCATTTAATGAATAATAAATGTATTTATTATTGCTATGCCACTCAAGCAGGGAAAACAACATCAGCTTGCATGAAAATACATCGACAACTGCTCTGCAGCAAACAGAACTTGATTATACACAAATCTTGCTGTGGCTGGGGTAGAAGTGTTTTCTTGAATGCCTTTTACTCATCATCCCTTCCTTTTTGCAAAGGAGGATTGTGGTTTTCCCTCTTTGCATGCACTTGCACTTCCTCGCCTTTTTTAGTTCCAGCAACTGGAAACTATTTCTTCCTTCTTTTTTTTGTAACCTGGTGAAAAAGTGCTTTTATTCCTGCAAGAATCCCTTTCCTAAACAGCAGCCAGCAAGGACTTTACGGGGCAGTGATTTTCGCAGCACCCTTTCAGCGTCCCTGGAGTTGTTCTGCTGTACAAGCAAAGGCAGCGTGGTTTTGAGAAGGGTTGAAAGCAAATGACTCCAGATTTTCTGCTCTGTAGTCACACCAGTGCTTTAAGCACAGCTTCTCAGAGAGTCACTGAGATCTAAAAACAGATACAAAAGAAAGAGGAACGTAGAATCACCTTTGCTCTTTTGACGTGGTTATTATTCATTCAAACACGTTCTCGCCCGCTAAATGTATTTTTACAGGACCCTTAGCAGTTATTTAACACCCTGCATGTCAATTTGCTTATGGGCCCAATGAGCAACATGTTAATGCAAGTTTACATTAGTAGGAGCTGCATGGGAAAATAAAGTGCTAATACAATGAAAAGAAACTATAAGAACAGAAATCAGAGAATTCTGCTGAGCAAATCTGTTTAGAAACAGCATTCATCCTTTGTACTCAGTTCTTCAAATGAAGGGGGAGGAAACTCCTTAAGATAACCTTACAAAGAGATCAAGTGGGGGAAAAAAGCACAGTGGTTGGCCCATGTTATGTGATAAAAGTCAAAAAACTGTAGTAACTTGATTGTTCCTCTCCTTTTTGCTCTGACGTAGCCTGCAGTCAGAGCATTTACTGGTTTTTATTTTGTGGTAACACAAATACGGGAAAGAACAGAATAAGTACTGGAGCAGATCCCACTTTCCTCACCTCTACATGTTTAGCGTTCTAATTTTATTCCTTATTTTAAAATTCTCTTTGATTTGGCTTTCAAGGTGAGGAACATTCTTGACAGCAGCAGTGACATGGCACAGCAGCAGGACTGGCACAGCCATCTGAAGCTTTTTTGGAGCTGCTCCTGCTTTCTCTTCTCTTCTCTTCTCTTCTCTCTTAGAGTAGCATTTTGCAAAAATCCATTTGTTTAGAGAGTAATGCTTTAATAATGGAGGAAAAACAGAAGTTTAGAATAGACTGTTGTTTGCAGCTATGAAGTAAGGTGGGAGATTAAATAATAGATCATGTATGGGAAAGATTGAAAATTAGTCTAATCACTCAAAAATTCTGAAGGAACAGCCATTCTTATTTTCCCCTGCTGGTTGCTACTCTGTCTTATGGTTTAAACTGCTTTAAAAAATGCTGACTTTCTCTATGCCATAGAACTTCAAAATATTTCAGGGAAGTGCTATTGGGCAGTTGTGTAATAAAATTACTGTCTGCTTGCAATCATATATTCTGCTGCTGTCCAAAGATCATCTTCTCTCAGGACACCCACAGAATTTAATAGAGCTGGGGGAGAAATTTTTCTTTTCCTGATCAAACTTATCACATTTTCCAGACACTCAATGGGTGAGACACTCTCTTGGATCGTGTGATGAAGAGGGTGGAAAAGCAAGGAAAATGTCCTAGCCAAGGAGCTGGGGCTCCAGTTCAGGGCTCCAGAATTATCTCTTCCACAAACCCCTTCCTCCCTGAAGAACAGAGCACCTTGGTGGTCCTGCTCTAGCTCCAGGTGAGGCAATCCCGGTTTTCTTGCAGCAAACAGATTTGAAGTACTGCATCAGCTGTGTGGGTTATGGACCATGATCTTTTCTCAGAGAAGGAGTGATGGCAATGTTCTTTGAGAGGTTCCCTGAGCTCCTCTGCCTCTTCTCCCCCCGTTTCTGAGAAGGGGTGACCTGGAAATACCTGCTGTGTGATTTTTGAGTTAGGC
The DNA here is from genome assembly GCA_013399875.1 of Gymnorhina tibicen. Taxonomy (NCBI): domain Eukaryota; kingdom Metazoa; phylum Chordata; class Aves; order Passeriformes; family Artamidae; genus Gymnorhina; species Gymnorhina tibicen. The sequence goes on from VXAZ01005755.1 coordinate 1,379,766, forward strand.
TTCTGTAACACCGCGCACCTTGCACTTGGAGAAGATGCTTTCAGCTGATGCTGAGCCACTTTGAGGAGCTCTGTGTGCCCCCAGACACTGTCACTTGGGCCATCTCAAATCTTGCCACTCCACTCCCCTGGACGTGCTCAGACTCGGTATCCTCCAGACACGCAGTTGCCGTGCTTGCCACTGATTAATATCCATTATTATCTCCTTGGAACAGACCTAACCACGCTACAAACTATTTCGCATATCATGAACTTCGTGTGAGCAGATGTAGCTTGCGAATGGAGGGAGAAAGGTGTTGCAGGAAACTTTTTTTTTTTTAAAAAAAAGGAATAAGAAGTAGGTGAGGCAGCAGGGATTCCTGTTGCTCACTGTTTTTCTCTCTTTGCGGGGTGACTCGTTCCATTGCCTCCTGTTATGTTTACTAATGCGTAGCTTAAATTGTCAGTTAAGCTACCTCTCAATTTAGCCAAAGGTTTTAATGTAGGAACATAAGGAGATTACAGGAACAAACTGTCAGGAGAAAAGGAAGCTAAAGACAACGGATCTGATCCCTACACAAATAAGGAAACAAGACTTTCTTTACACAGAGTATCCCGTTCTTACCAAATCCAACAGACAAAATTCTGCTAGACTGCCAGTGTTATTTCCTTCTCTGCTATTAATTTAAAAAATGCTGCAGGCACGAATATTTTGCAGACACTTGCTTTAAGATACAAATAGTTGTCCAAATGCAAATGGGAAAATACAACATTTTCTTTTCTTGGGAGATGGAAAATCACTTGGAAAATTCTTCTGCACTGTGTCCAAAATATCAGCAAAGCATTTGTGCACTTCAGTGTCCCAAGGCAATGTTCTGAGAACGATGCCAGCTGTCATTGATTTCCATTTCGGAATGATTCCTTTAAAAAAGTGTTTTGGTTTGAACAACCAAAAGCAGCCGTAAATTATTTCCTTTCACACCATTCCCATGCTCGTTCTCTGACGACTATCCACATATAAGCTCTGTCTTTGGTGGGTGGGTAGTAGGGAACGCAGAAAATCACAGGTTAGTACAAAAAAGGGTGGGGCGTTTACTTTGCACGTGTGTGTGTGTTTTGTGACAGTCTCTAACACTCCCCTACCCACACAGGCTGTCACTTCAGCATCACTTCAGCCCTACACCTGAGAATGGTGGGCTTCAAGACCACTACAAGTTCAGCTGGCTCAGACTTAGGCCTGGGATTACCCCTTTGTGACATTAGAATGTCAATAATGTATGCACCAACCTTGCCAAATCTCTCTGTCCTCTGCTTAGAAAGCGTTGACTCCACAAAACCTCCTTTTAGATGCCAAATTCATTTATTTCAATTCCTGTGCTGGAGTCAGCTTCTAAACAGACTCCACAGCAGTTTGCTACAGCTCCTGCTTCCAGCTGGCCAAGCTTCCAAGTGCACTAGAAAGGCTCATACGTTCCTGGAGATGAAAAGTTTCTCTTTACTTCCTTCACCTGAAAAAATGGCTTTCAAAGCTGTGCTAGAGCTATTTCCAGCAAAGTTCACGTTGATGTGTTTCAGTTATTACTGTGGCATAGCACATAACGTGGCCATAACTGCAGATGGGGGAGGGAACTTTAATAAAAAGTATTACTTCCAGTGTGCTAGGGTTACTATTATGTTTCCAAGACAGCAAGAAACCAAGCTCATGTTTCTTTAGAAGTTACCTCTTGTCAGCCAAGACAGAGTAATAGACTGCCTATGAGCTCTAGACCATCTCAGAAAATCAAATAAGTTTAAATCATGAAAGCAGAGTTCATAAAAAACCTCAGCCTAGGTTGGTTGCTCCCGTGGTTCCCTTACACAGCCAGTCTGTTCCTTTCAGTGTTAAACTATAACTCCTGTGAATTTTAACTAAGAATTCAGTGTGGTCCTGTGCTGCCAAACTGCCCAGCAAAGCCACTGGAGCACACAGAAATGGTTCTGAGGGCAGCAGGTTTACATGCACACTTTAATTATGAATACGTGGGGCCAAGTTGCTGCGGCAGCAATGGTAACTGCAGTGTAGATAAAGGGTGAGACTGATCCTTTGTGTTTGCAATGTGCAGGCTGATAAGTTTCACCTGCCACCCATGCAGCATGTCCAGACATTCGAAACCCTGAATCACAGAAGAGTTTGTTCCGTGCTCAGTACAGGGATACTTCAGCGTTAAACAAAACGAAACAAAAAAGCCTAGCTGTCCAGCTGAGGTGTTTTCTTATGGGTGGTGACTGATTAAATATCACCTGAAAACACAATATCACTTTCAGAGCAAGGTGCCAGGTGCAGGGGAACCAGAGAAGGCTCCTCTGTCGAGTCAGGCAGCACGTTTAGCTCCATCTCTGCTGCATTTAATCCGTGCCTCCCTTGCCCACGGGCAGGGCTAAGGAGCAGTGCTGGTAAGGTGCTATTCCTTCAGGTCTACAGGCTCAAGGAAGGAAACTAGGAGTGTTAAAAACAAAAAAAGAGGAAAAGGAAAGCTCTGAGCTTCCTTTGTTTCATGAGAAACTTAGTATATTGTCTTCATAACGTAGACAAATGCTGCAAAAATTTTGTGGTGTTTGTGGGCTCCAGTGGCTCTCAAGCCCTTCTCAGCAGCCCTTTTTAGCGGGCAGCTGGTGGAAACCCCAAAGATGAACCCCAAGGTTTGCATCTGTGTGTGTGTACTTGTACACAGTTATAAATTAAATGCCCTCTCTGTATTTTACTGCTGTTCAGCCTCTTGCTTTCACGGACAGTGATGGTTTCTGTACAGACTGTGCTTCCTAACAGCTAGATAGAGTCCCTTTAAGTCAATCACAGCGTCACGGGGTGGTTTTGGAGACAAGTACTGATGTCAGCCATTCCCTGACAGGTTGCTGTACAAGTCTGTGAGCTTGGAATGAAGCAGCACACGGGCATACCCCTTCCCTGGCTGCTTGCTGGAACGTTCAGCTGCTTCGTCAAGACAGACGGGTGTCCCCAGCTGGGACCCGCTGCTTTGCTCTCAGAGACAGAAAATGCCTCAGCACTAAACATTGCTTGAGGAAACTTGCTGTGGAATATATGCTGCCTGCATTTTCTTTCCAGGTCTTGGTTTGATGGGGTTTTCTGAGGTTTTGCTTCTTTCAGAGAATCTGCTTCATTTGTACGCGCTTATTATTTCTCACCGAAATCTCGGTTTTACAAGGATTACGTGAAGGAAATGCTTTGAATATAAAAAAAAAAACCTGACACATTCCCTTGTTGGTTTTCTCTACATTTTGAGATCTGAGGATGTCCAAAAGGCTTTTAAAATCAAATCCCAAGCTATGGAGTATTATACAAAACACCCTCCCTAGGTGCAGTATTTCTTCACAAGAAAAGTTACTCCATCTACTTAAATTCTGTCCGTAACTGAATTTTATTTGTGCCTGTATTATACTTTCATTCCTCTTCTAAAATATTATTTCCTTTGTTCCACACATACTTTAAATCAAGAAAATATTAGAAAACAAGAGGATGGCACAAAACCTCATTGTCTCTAACAGTCCAGCTATGACTGTTTAATGTGTGTGGGACTCGGGCAAATCAAGGCCCTGAGGGGAGCTGGGTGTTTGCCCAGGAGGGGCTGCTCACCATGGCCAGGGTTTGCAAGGTCACAATCTCCTGCACTTCTTTTTTTTCTGCATCGTAAACATCACCAAAAATACTCCCAATATACCTTCCACAGAAGTCTCTTGGGTTCTGATGCAAAGTCAGTGGGAGTCTCCTCACTGCCTTCCACGGATCTGGGATCAAGACCCAGAGCAGAAGGCAGCTGGGGAAAAAACTCCCTCACAGATGCAATTCTGAGTTTGTTTTGGGTTTTGTTTTGTTTTGTTTTGTTTTTTCTTGCTATTACCAACCTGTTCCCATTCTCCAGGCAATTCTTAAAAGAAAAAAAGAGCTCTTAAAAGAGCTCATTACTAAGATGTGGCAGAAGGAAAATGATATGAAGTGAAAGCAGGTGTTTCCAAACAGGAGAATCTGCTTCTTTCCAGAAAATACCCATAGTGAGCGTGGAGATGAGAACTGCCAGTGCTGTAATGGTGTGACAGAGTGTGAACGGGACAGAATACAATGCGAGTCATCTTCAGTGTGCTGACCCAATACAGCGCATGAAAAGAGTAAGGAGAGACATTTCTGAATACTTCTGCAGCTGGACAAGAATTGGATCAGCTTTACTTGGGTATTTCCTTTCCGGCTGCCTTTTGCTTGCAACTTGCAAAACTGCAGTGATGATACAGTGAGCTCAGAGGCAGAATAGAATCCAGAAAACACAATTTTCTGGTGGTTTCCTGATGCAGATGGTAGAAAATCTCTCAATTTTTCTTCCTGGGAAACATTTCTGCTGGCTGTAAGACACAAAGATGGTCATGTAAAGCTGTAAAAAAAGAACCAAAAGCAAGAAATGTTTTGTAAAATTTTGATTCTGATTATAGGGATTATCTAAATTTTAACTTTGTGCGATTTTCCTATGCGGTGATGCTTTTGAAGCTCTGCTGAGGCTACTGTGCAAGGATGTCAGGTTCTTTATTCTAAAATGCTTCCATATGCTTGAAGATGAAAGCTTTGAAGCATAAATCCTAAAGAATACCCCAGAATGGAAGACAAACTGAATGCAATGTTTATTTTTTTAGGGTTCAGTCTTTTTGGTTTAGTTTGAGCTTCATGACTTTGAGTAATTATGATCTATCATTATTTGGACTTCTAAGAATGGCAGACACCTTCCTGAGACAAGATCTTACTGACAAAAATTGGCTCCCTCTGTGTTGAGAGCTGAGGTTTCCTCTTCTTTTCATTCCCACTATTTTTCATACTCTCTGAGGTGGCTTTTGGCTCATGGGTCTCACCAGGCTTTTTAAAAATCACTTCCCTGGAAGTATTCTAGGAGAGGCTGGATGGAGCTCTGAGCATCCTGGTCTAGTGAAGGTTCCTTGCCCGTGAGATGAGATGAGGTTTAAGGCCCCTTCCAACCAAAACCATTCTGTGATTCTATAATTGATCTCCTCCCAGCTGAATTATGCTCAGACTGGGGGCTGAATTCTAAACCAAACCGGTGAAAATCCAAAACAATTCTGCAACATACGGTGTGATGTGGTTATTTGGTAAGAAGTCAGAGATATATTGCTGATGCTGACGGAGGGAATGGGAGCTTGAGTTTGAATATAGAAGCAAAATTGGATGGGTGACATCGGCTGCCTTGGACTGGTTTATACGACAAACTAAATGTGTGAAGCAGCAAATTCTCCAGTAATCATGAAATCAATCAGATGGGGCAGGGAGAGAAATGGGAGGCTTTCCCATCAGGTAGTTTAGATTTGCTTGGGCATGTGATTCTTTACAGCCATCAGTGCTGATTGAAAGTCAGAAGCAAAGCCTTGAAGGAAAACCTGTGGTTTATGATAAAAAGAAATAAATCATTCCCTGTTTCTAGCAGAAGAAATGTGAACATCTGTGTTTTCAGCAACCTTCTGTCCCATTTCCTCATCTTTCCCTCTGAACAAAGTCCTGACAGACACTGGGGGATACAATGTCCTTCCTGTCTAGGAATCTCTCTGGCTGACTACTATGAATTCTGAGTATCCATGGATAGGATCCCTAGAGGCTTAGTCTCCCCAGGGCTGGATGAAATAGATTTGAAACTCAAATGCTAAAATCATGCTGAGAAGAGGTGTGTGCCTCTGCAGCCATTGTTCAAGCAAACCTTTTATTAGTTCCCATGCTGTTTCCTTTGTATTTGTGTCCCAAAGGAATGAAAAGATCATTAAAGGTTCCATGAACTCATGAAGATTCGGAGCTGAGCACATGACATTTGGAATTTCTTCCAGACATTTCATTGAAAATCAGATACTGATTTTCAGTTTGCTCATGACTAAGTTTATTAGAATACATACTTCCACAGCCTTCTTTTAAAGTTCAGTGTCCTAAATTATCCTCCAAAAAGCCAGATGCCAGAATTCTTGCCTAAATCTTTAAGGAACAGATGCAGAAGGTGACGGAATCGTGGGCCAGTTCTTCTGCACCTTCTGAAGGTCAGCCTGCCTCACCAGGTGCACTTTGAAGATACTTTGCCAAACATAGCGTGGGATCTTTCTAATCCTTCGTGGGTTTTGTGTGCATATCTACATCTCTTCAATAACGCTTGGGAAAGGCAGGCACATCATTTTTGCTCCTGTTTTAAATGACAGCTCAGGCAGCAGGCTTTAGGAAGTACTCAATCTTAGTCCTTTAATCCTCCTTGAATGCTACTGCGCTGCTGCTTTACTCACAGTAGGTTCTGGGGTTTGTGTGGGTGTGGAAAGTGAGGAGAGTCACTGTGGCAAATGAAGTATCCTGAATTGCAGCTATTACAGAGTATTAAGTAATTGCCCTTGGTAAGAAGTGATAGTAGAAAATAATAGCATATTCATTTTGTTGGTGAAAATGGACTGTCTAAGCATATGTCTGAAAATCCCAATTAAATTCGATCTTGATGCTCACAGCAGATAAGTATAATGAAGATTCTAAGAGATTTTCTTTCATACATATGAATAAAATAATTACTATGCAGCATATCTAAGTAGTTGACGCCATCAGGAAGTCTACCCTTGAAAAACAAGAAAGGAAGAAAATGTCCTTTCTTTTGTAGTCAGAAAGAAAGTATTGACTATGCATGTGGCACATTTCGGATGTCACTAGCTGCAAGATCCATTTCTTTGTAAACATGACAGTTCTACTTAGCACGGTGCAAAAATTCCCCGCTCTTGTACGGACACAGCCAAAGTTATCTCCTCGAGAACGTGCTGAATGTTGTGTCTTTTGACGTGACATCATCTGCGCCATTGGTCGCTGGTGCAACTACGACACACATTTTTCACTGGGCTCTGAAATGATGCAGCGTGCTTACCCACCCACTGTATACTCTTTTATACAGCTTTGTACTGGAAGTTTTGTCTCTGGCACTTAAATGACAGTCGTATTTCTTACTGTCAGGGAACGCTGTCCGTGCTTCTGCATGTCAAAAACTGGTGGAAATACAAATTAAAGTAGCCCAGGTGACTACAAATGTTGAGCAGCTACTCTTCATTAATTAAATTGACTTGCAGCTCGTTACTGGCAACGTTGGACAAAATTAGTAAACTTCCCTTTGCGTGTTTCTCTCTCAGGATGCAGTGTAATAAAGTGAACTTGACTTCTGAGGCAAGGCATCTGCCAGGGTTACTTACAGACAAGATGAGGTGAAAATGTTTGTTTACTAATATGCTTATTCTAGACTGAGAAATTAGATTTTATACCTAATGTTCTCCATTTTACATTTGACATGAACAATAATACTTGGCAAATAATTCTGAGGTTCCAGTTCAGGAAACACATTTTGATTAGAGACTCAGAATTGCATGAAAGCATAGAACCAGACATTATCTTTCCTTTTGTCTTGTGATTCTCATTATGAATCCAGTGACTTTCCAACATCCAAGCCTTTATTTGCATTTCTTTCCCTCCCCCGTTTTGTTCCTCAGAGGAAATAATTTGAAAACAGTAGCCTGTTAAATTACCAGAGTTAGTTTACCTGAAAATATCTGATGATAATGTCATCAAAACTGTGCGTTCTGAGCACATTCTAGTTACAGGTAAAACCCCTGCTCTTTCCTCATGACAGATATACCAACACAGGCTTTATAATGCTCAGTCAGAGATATCTTATAATAAATCCTCATATGTTCCAAGTTCATATCTTATAATAAATCCTCGTATGTTCCAAGTTCATTACTGGCTTTGCTGGAAATCTGGATGGAGAAAACAGACACACACGGATTGTGAACCCGTGACAGGAAAAATTGCACTGATCTTAGGTTCAGTCTTAAATGAGAGCAACTGTAGCACCTATCAAATACTCATAAACAGGAGGGGAGAAGATGGGATTGGAGAGAAAGGGAGGAGTGGAGCAGATCAGATTCAGATGTGATCCACCCTCCTTGTAGATTTGTCCATCTTCAAAGTTGTATGGCTAATGAAGAATAATTATCACTTATTAATTTTGCATTATCTTGGCAATTGCAACTCAACAGCACCATATGTCACAAGGCTTCTCTTAGATGAAAAAGAGAAAATCCTCTTGACTGCAGTGTCAGAGGAAATAGCTCTTTTCAGCACCTGAGCATTAATCTCAAGGAGAAAACTCTCGAAGACACGCGTGTTGCACGGGAGTGAAAAGGTGTCATAATTCCCAGTGTATTTCTTGGTGTCATCAGCTATGCCTGGGACTAAACATTACACAGATCTTCAGCAGCATCTCTGCAAAAACTCTTTCAGAAAAAAACTGAACTTCATTTGTCTCATTTTTGAGAATTCTCCCTTCAAATATAATGACACTACAAGTTTTGCTCAAAACTAAAATGACAGATAAATCAGAGGAATTTTTCTTTCTTCATTATGTGAAGACTTTCAATATGTTTCCCAAAATTTTACAATAACTAAAAACCTCAGCCTTTAAAGAAAAATTGAGTGAGAAAACCAAAGAATTCTTTCATTAGTGCTCCTTTACAAGCGACCAATGGCTATTTATTACTGACATTTGACTGAGCAACAAAAATAGAATCCCTAACTCACAGCTGCATGTACTGCTGTCTTAAAAAAATTTAGCATACATTGCCTTAAAGAGTTAAACATGCCTGAAGCCCAAAATGGCAGTGAGGCTGAAGGCAGGCACTTATCCTAAAGCCAGAGCTCATAAGTCACTGAGGAAGCTGTACCAAGAAACCAGAGGAATGAAGCTGAGTATTAGTTCCTAAGACACACAACAAAAACTGTATGGCTAAATTTTCTTTAAATGCTGCACAGATCTTTCCAAAGGCCTGCAATTACTGCCCAAATGCTAATTCTGCAAACACTTTCAAACTGTGTAAAAACCCCTCTTCATATAGAGCAAACTTTAACTCATGCTTTCCCTCTCCTACTTAGTACAAACAGAAAGCTGCTACTGCAGAGTACAGAAGCAGAACATCCCGATTCACAGCTATCCTATGATAAAGTACTGCTTACAAACATTTATCTACCAAAAAAAAAAGCACCTGCAGTTTCAGACCACAGTGAAGAATTTACCACAAACTAGAAATTAGCCGTATCTGCTGAAGAGAAATAAAAGTATTACCCACCATGAGGGCACTCATTCACATAGTTTCCATCCACAGTTCATCATTACCCAAAGGCACAGCCCCTGTAAACCCAGCACCACAGTACCTAGTACTAGTACAGAGAATAGTTTGCAGCCGGGCACAGGAAACGTGCTGCATGATGAAGGAGAGCACAAATGCCCGCTGACATTAAGTTATTAAGCAGCATCTCTGTTCAAACACTGCCAAACGTGCCTAGAGAAACCCCCCCCCAAAAAGCGAGCAGTCCTAGTTCAGCACAGGACACACAGCAAGCGCTGCCCTGCAACACCCACACAGCCACACAAAGCAAACCACGCAGTCCCCGCCGCTGCAAACCCACTCCCATCCCCTCACTTCGTTTAGAAACAACAACAAAAATCATGCAGCCCTGACACTGCTCCCCGGACTGGAGGTTGTGCCTCTCGCAGCAGAAGCTGCAAAGGCTCCAGCCCCTGGTTAGCCCAGGGAAGCGGTGCCTGCTGCAATATCCCAGCACTTACTGCATTGCTTTTCAGCGGAGCGAAAGTGGCTGCTCCTCCCGGGCACACATGGCTCGCTCAGCCGGAGGGTTCTCTATTCAGCACAATTCAGCTCCAAAGTCTCTGCATGTGGAGGGGAATTGCCTGTGCTCGGTACCGGGGGTTTCTGGCTGCAGTGGCTGCTCACCCTATCCATTGCCTCTGGTGTATGCTAAGTAAGCAATCCCCTGGGTCTTCATAACGAAAGGATGAAGAGTCACAGCTTTCGGGAGCAGATAAGGTGTTCTGCCGGGAGCCTCTGTGCTTCCATGGCATTTTAAAGGCAAAGGGGCTGGGGTTGCTTCATCTCGCTTCACAGTTCTGTATCGTGCAAGTTGTTGTATTCTGCAACTTACAGTGGAATTCTCAGCCAAACGCTAATTTATATGTTTCAGAGAGAGCTCAAGTTAAAATACAAATTCAAGCCTATGCATTTTTAAATGTTGAGGAACGCACTCTGGCAATTGAGCTAAATCTTCTGGTTTTCAGAAGTACAAGTGAAGGGGAGGGGTTTCCTAGCTCTGAAACGCACTGTACCAGCCCTGCTGGATACAGTCAAAAAGTAGTAGCCTAAAACTTCATGGATTAACATCTCCGATTTAACAGGCTCCAAGCACTGCTCTAGTCTTGAAGGAGGGACTGTCACCCTGGTCTGCAGAGTGTCTGTCACTCATGGGGAACCCTGCATGCAGACGGGGCAGAGTTAAAGAGCAGCAATAATAAAAAGGCAGAATGACCAAGAGCCACAGTGCCACTAATTTCTCGTCAGGGACGCTGATTTTTTCACTGTACTGAGATGTTTGTGCCTTCGGGAAGCTGCGGGGAACTGCCATAACCAGCTGGAGCGAGGCGTGCGGGCGAGTGGATTCGTGAAGCCGAACCACCGCCCGCTCCAACCCTGACCTTCAGAGGGGCTCTCAGGAGAAAAGCCCCGTTCTGGGGCTGTGCTTACCTGTTACCCAGGCCTCCTGCAAACGCTAATCGTGCCTAACCACGTGTGGCAAATCCGTAAAAACAAATACATTGCAGTGCTGCGGGCAAAAATGGGGATATTTGTCCCACGTAGGCACCCCCAACAGATAATACAGGAATCACTAAAAAGCATTTCCTAAGACCGGGTGCTGTGTAAGGTGTTGATCTTGGGCAGGGGAGATTTTCTCTGCCAGTGATGGGGGCATTAAGATATCATGAGAAGAGCAGCAGCTTTTCGTTGGTGAGGGAAGGTTTTGACCCCCTTAGCAAAGGCTTTGAGCATCCCCAGGGGCTGATTATCCTTTCAGATAGCACGGGGAAATCCCGGCCACCCAAACAGTGTGGCTAATAAATTTTTCAGGATTATTAATTGGATTCTTTAGAAAAAGGGCAGTCAAGGACAGGCATCTAGAAAGAGCCCATTTCCTCTTTGAAGAGTGTTTTATTAGCTGGACTTCACTTCCTTCTGGAATTTCTATATAAATGCAGCCTTCCATGATACCTGTCAGCATCATTGGTCCTGTACCTATTGTTTTCTGTGCTATAATTTCTGCCTGTGAAAATGCCAAAAATACTCAGTCTTCCTGGCTGACAGATGTTGCTGGAAAGGTGCTGCTTTGCACTTCCACGAAAATAACACCTCGGAGGAGAGGGGAAACCAGCACATATCTGTGTCAGCGCCAGTGTGTTCCTGTGAAATCAGAAGACATTTGTATAGTAGCAAAACTGACCTTTTCTTCTCACTCTTGTGCTCACAACTGTGTTTAGCACCTCAAGGTAACAAATTTGTTGAGTCATAGAAAGCAAAAAACCAACAAGGCTGCCTTGAATTTTAAGCTTGTTTTGTATAATAATTATGTATTATGCGTGCGTCTTTACTTTTAAAATGCAGACAAGGCACGGTCCCTGTCCCAGGGAGTACCCAGTCAAGTCAGACAAAATGATGCAGACGTGTAACAACCAGGATTGCCAGGTGACAGCCTTGTTGCAAGCAAAGCAGGGAAACCTGGGTGGATCTGGGAGCTGCAGCATTGGTAGCAGAAACAATTGACTCCCACTGAAGGTTCTCAGCCTTTATAGGACCCTGTAGAAAGGCGCTCCAATTTTCCTCTTTATTCCTGCCTCACCCTTTTGGAGCACATTGATCCTTCGAGTGAGTCTACTGGCTTTCCTTGGTTAGGGGATAAGCTATAATGGATTTCTTTAAAGCATGAGTTGGACAAAAATAACCAAGTCAGCACCGTAATTAGGTGTGGACCTTTTCAACATTCCAGGGAACACCAGCCCCGGCCACGGGCAGGTAAGCAGTTATTCTAACAAGCATAATAATCTCATGTTCTGGAGCTGTGGTGAGGGAAGGATTATAGATTTCAGTGGATCATTTTCCTTTGGTTTTCTGGGCTCCTTGCCTCAGTTCGATAACACAGGAACTCTGCTATGCTAACACATCACTTCACTTTCTGTTGGTAACAGTATTTTAAACCCTGGAAACAAAGAACCAGGCAACTGATTTACTGGGGAGAGGCACAGAGGATGACAGCATGGACTCAAAGCCTCTAGGAGAAATTGAAAACCTAAAAGCACAGTTGTGCCCTCACCCAAAAACCCCACAAAACAAAAAGAAACCCAAAACCGTCTTTGCAGCCATTTCAATAAAAACCAAATACATTCTAAAATAACTCTCCCATTTAAGGACAGATCAATAAATAGCCTGGAAGCATGGGGCTGTCAGGTTGTTGTTGCATAGGGAGGTACCAGTGGCTAAGAAGCAGTGTTGCACAAGATGATTTAACTGAGGAGCTTTTCCAAGACAGCTGGAGAGTATATTGTACTTGCAAACTGCAATAAAGGAGAATTGAATTTTAACCTTCCTGCTAGAGAAATATAAAGGGTTTATAATTGACTCTGGGTGTGTAATATTAAAGGGAGCCATATAGTGCAGAGTGCTTGCCCATGAGAAAAGTAAACCAGTTCAGGTATGAATTTATTCTTGTAGTAAATTTATTTATTTATTTGTCATAAATATGTAAGTATTTATATAGTAACAGTATAGCTGTGTCAAGAACAGGATCTGACACTTAAAAAAATTTGTGAGCAGCCTGAATTAGTGTTACAGGTTAATTGTGGCTGCATTGAAGGAATATCCTGGGATAACTTGTGGTAGTTACTGTACAGCAGGGTGAGGAGATGGCCTGCACAGTGGGAAGCTGAGCTGCAGGCCAGTGTCTGCAGACAAAGATCACGTTGTCACTCCTCTTTCAGCTGGGCAAGAGAAAAATGGGGAGAAAGACACTGAGCAAAGGCTGCTCAAGTCATTTGGGGCCTCAGAGAACTCAGAGAGCACAACTTCAGGTTACAAAAAGCCAAGGGTGTTCCGTGCCTCCTTCCAAAGTAAGGCAAAAGATCATCCTTTTTCGTTAGATATTTAAATAAACTGCGTAATTCAAATTTGAAGTATTCTCTTGCTTCGTCATCTTTCAGCTGGCTCCGTGGTCAGCTGCTCACTGCAACCTATAGAAATCAAGGACTGGGAAAAGGACTTCCTTACTACTCATCATCTCGTGATGGTTAATTAGGGGAAAATCTGCCTGAAAAATAGTTATAAAAAATAGACATTTGCACATTAAGAGTTAGGACAATATTAGTTTCTTTTATGTGTAAGATCAGATGTGCATCCACACTGAATTAACTCGTCACAGTTAAATTGTGTTTAACATGTGAGAGGGACGCTGTTTCCTACCTTTAGTGCTGATGATCTGTATGTCGTTACTCCAGAATAATTTAACCTAAGAGGAATGACAGACACCTTAATTTTCAACATGAGCATATAGCTACAAACTAATCATTTAGGAATCTACTTGTTTCAGACGAATTTTCCTGAATATGTCTGCATAGTCAGACCCTGTAAAGGTGGATGCATGGGAATTATGCTTGTCTTCTGTAGCAGGACATTCCCAAATCTTTGTTAAACTGATTTCATTGTATTCCATTTGAGGTATTACAGTTCTTGGAGATGAGGAGAAAAAGGAACTGAGTATTTAGCCAGCAAAGCATCTCATTTGAATTAGAGACGTGCTTTCTAATTTAATGGGACACTTAACTGTGGGGATCAATATCTTAATTAGCTTACATTTTTCTCTTAAATTAGCAGATTCCATACTCTTCTATAACCTGTTTCAGCTTTTCTTCTTTAGTTTCTCTGGATGCTCTTACTCCTACTGTGCAAATAAAATGCATTGTTTAATTAACAGCTTTTCATCCATAATGTTTTCCAGCTAAACCCATGAGTTCAACTTTACCTTCTTTACCCTTTCCATGCAGTTGTTCTCTCTCAGTTCAAGAATTAGGGGAAATCCTCCTGTCACATGGGAAAATCCAATCCTCAGTAAAACTGAAAGTGGGATCATGGAATTTGAACTTCACCTAATAGAATATTTAAGATTAATTAAAAAAAAAAAATTGTAGTCTCTGTGCCCAAAAATGCATCAGACCCTTCACAGTTGATGACAAGGCCAGCCCAGCCCCAAAAAATCCTTCAGTTTGGCGAAGATATGTGCTCTGAGAGGATGTGCTCTGGAGCCATGGGAAGCTGTGGTTTTGAATTTCGGGATGAGAGGAAAAAGAGCAGAATGTTACTGTGGAAAGCAGATGATGTGAACAGAGAGGTATGCAGACAGCCCTGATGGTCCATGAGATCAGGGAACATCTTTTCTCCAAACACATTTTGCATTCGGATCTTGCCACTGGAATTTTTGGGGAACTGACCCTGAGGGCTCATGTCTTCAATTGGTTTCTTTCCCATTTGAATAGTACTAATTCTACCTATCAAACTTCCTTTGGTACTGAAAATTCAGAGGAATAAAACAAATTATTTTATGTAGCCAGTTCCCAAAAGCCTCCAAGAGAATAAAAAGTGAATGGGATCTTCTGAGAAATATTTTTTTCTCTTTCTCCTGTGTCTTTGGGGAAATGTATGATCTGATGACCTCCTTATCTGTGCATCTTTATTCTTATTCTCCTCAGAGCTGAAGTCAAACACTCAAAAGGCTGGGTCAAAAGAATTGCAGTAGCAGAGAAAGCAATCTGGCTGAAAATGAAGGAGTTAGCAAAATGGGTCTTTTATGCAGCCAGCTTCTACAAAGAGAAAGACAAGTGCAGTGCTTGTGCTGTCCCATCAATGTTCTCCTGACTTAATTCAGCCAGGAGCTGGGATGAGAGAGGAGTTCAGGTCTGAGGGTCCATTATGCTCCCTGAAGCTGTCTGACATGGCTGATGGTGGTCTTGTGCCAGTAACACTTTGAAGAGTCTACTAAGAAATAGAAGCAACACCCATGAGTTACGTTCACGGCCCAGTGTTTATCCAGGGCAGAACTGGACTGCTCCTGTCTTTACAGCCTGTGTGTGGTGGGGCTGGGATCACTGAGCAGAGAGTTAATGAGCTCTCATGAAAGCAGAGAGCTCCTGCTGCTTTGCAGAAACTGTGCTCAGTCTCTCAGTGGAACAGTCAAAATGAGCGAGGCTCCTGCTCTGGGAGGTTGCTGACCTGGGACTTGATGTTACTGTGATGGGCAGGACTCATCTCTCATCTCAGATGGTGTCTGTGGGCAGACACTGACTATTAGCATTTGTTTCAACACATGAATTTTAGCTTATTAGCTAATGTCTGCATACATCAAGTAGTTAATAGTTGGGCGTGAATCTGTTTTTAATGCTTTGTATTAAGCAGCAACTTAAAACTTGTGAATTAAGATGTCTAGGGAACAAAACTAAATCAAAACATAATTACAGCAAGTTAGACCTTCTTAAGAGATGGGAAGAATCTCAAACCAAAAACAGGCTATTAAAGGATGGATCATAGGACTGTGGGTAATAGGGTCATACATCACGCCAGGCTCCCTTCAAGTGTTTGCCATTGTCCATGGCACGTATCCCTTGGAACAGCATGCAGGTGAAAAATGCATCATATCTGGAATGTGTAAGTCATAGATGAGGAATAACAGCTATGAATGACCTCATTCAGCTGGGCATAATTTTCAGATTATGTTGTTGTTACTCAGCATCACAAGACATTTATGACCAGGGGAACCAAAATGAAAATATGGACTTGGAACACAAAGCGGTTCATCATGCCAAATGAAAAGTTGTTTGGTTTTTGATTTTTTTTTTCTCGAGAGCAAATCATGCATTCTTGCCATGGATGCTTTGGGGTTTGTGTGCAGGAAGCAGGCATCTTGATGCAGGTCAGACAACTGCGGGGAAAATATCTCCAAACAGAAACTTTCCAGCATGTCCTATTGCCAAAGGGAATATGTAAAAACCTAGGATCCAAATGGAGAAAACCCCAAACAGAGTGGTTGTTTTGGATGCCCTTCAGTGGATGGGATGCTCCTCTGGAAGTGCAACGAAGCCAGGAACTGGCCTTGAGTTAGTGAGCTGAGAGGTGATGGGCTTTGAGGGGGACACGTCTCTGCTTTGCTGTCATAGTCCTGTTTCTTCTGCAGAGCATTTTTTGGTTCTATAAAAGGCATCACTTAATGCTCCCAGCTTTGTTCATTAGACAAAATAATTTTCCTGGCTCATCCTCTGTGATTTCCAAGGGGTGCAGTAAAACAGTATGCCAAGCCCAATTTAGGTAAGAACTATCATCTCTGAGGTTTTCTGGCTGATGTGCTTGGTAAGATACTTAAATTGCACCTGTGGGCTTATTATCCAGCCACACCACAAACCTCACCGTGGGCCTGAGATGAAGCTGCAGGAGTAGGATTTTTATTTCACTCTGGTACCTATTGTGTATTAGTCTGTTCCATAAGCCAGTGCTCGATTTGGCACAAATTATCAGCTCTGATTAGAGCTGCAGATGTAGAAGGCAGAGCAAAGTTACCTCTGTATCTTGATTTACCTACTTCCTGCACCTCCTTATAAAACATTACAGCCTTAAAAATTACCAGGCAGTGGGGGGAAAAGCTGCACTAAGAAAATGAGGAGTTTTCTGAGAAATGCAGCTCGTTCATTAGGACTTCATTCATTGCTCTGTCATAGCAAAAGATGCAAGAAAACATTCAGTTATTAGTTCAAATAAAATCAGCTCAGCTTGGGGACAAAATAAATCAACCTCAGGCCTCAGGCATATGACGAACAACAATTCCAGTTGAGACCTCCATTTCTTTCTGATGAGACTGTCAAACATTATTAAAAAATCATGAACACAATTTTTTTCTGTAAACAAAGAACACTTCATTATAATATCTGCCAGCTGATCTCCTATGCCAGCATATATCAGCAATGAAAATTAAATGCCTTTCCTTGAAAAGCAAAACAGAAAATAAAATTAACTGAATGTAGGTTTTTTTACATACTTAGAAGGTCCTGGTTATATTGCCTGTATATTTATTCTGCTGCAACCATCTTTTTTAATCAAAATAAATCTCCATCTCTCAGCTGTTTCAGAAAAAAGCTCTACTCCAGTACAACTGAGAACAATTATAACAATTCATTACAGCGAACAAAAAGCTCCGTTCCCCAGAGAAAAATAACATTAAGAATGACAAGTTGTTTGCTGTTTTATGACCAAGTGTCTGTGAATGGCTCAGTACTGAACAAATTTCTTTTAATTTTTGCTCATATTGGAATTATCTGTCCTTTACTAAAATGGCTTTTAGATCTCTGCCACAAGCTGAAAGACCAGAAAACAATCCTAGACCTCGGCCTTGTTATTGTAATACAATGTTTTTCAGCCTTTTGAGCTTTTAGTTTTTTAGTGACCGCCAATCTTTTTTGCACATTTGAAAATATAAGCGATGTTTGTAATTTATTTAGTGCTGATAAATATTTCAGTGTAATGAAAATACAGAGTCCAGAAAATCTGAGTCCTATTTCAGTTGAGAGTAGCCATCCCAGCGTGACTGACGGAAATCTTCATGGGAATCCCTTCACAGACTTTCTGATTCACTATTCATATAAAAAGGCAATCAGAGCTTGTTCTGACCTTTCCTGAGGAGTTTTTTCCATTGATAATACCAACTTTTCTTTCTTTCTGCTACTCATCCCACACTGATGGATTTTTTTGATCATCTGCCAGGGAAAAAAAAAATGAATTCCTCTCAATGAGTCCCATTGTCTAGGATAATATGAAGACATAGGGCATTAAGAGCATCCCAAAATCTGTTTCCACATCCTATCCCAAATGTTTCTCAAGAGAAAGCCTTCAAAGACTGGTAGAGGACTTCCCCCTGCCATAGCATCAGTGCACAGAAATGGTCCTGAAACTCCCTAAGTGCTGCAGTTCTCATCCATCTCTTTTGTGTCAAGATAGAACAGTTCATCAAACGCCTGAGGCTTCCAACTGTACCAGTGCCAGGGGTTCAGCTGCTGGACCTCATGGGGGCCAGGGGATGAGCAAGCCCTGGCAGCTGGCTGTGTGGAGAACCAAACTTCATTCCTTCTCCAACAGGAGAGTCAGGCTTCATCCCTCCGAACACCGCTGTGCTCCCACATTCACGGTGTCTCACGCTCACTCACTCGCTCCTCAGTGGATTAACGCTGACATTCCTCTTGGAAACAGTGCATTCTCCAGAAGCTCATGACTGTGATGTGTGGCTGTTTACAAATACCAGCATGCTGAATGCTTTTCCTGCATTACGAAGGAACATTTCCTAATCCTGCAATACTGCACTTTATCTAGCAGTTGGACGTTTTGTCCAGGTGGATTTTGCAGTGGCTCCAAAAGTTTCTCACAAAGTACCACAAAACTCCTGCTGCTGCAATTCCACCCCAGTGCTAAATTTGGAGAAGAGTGTTACTCCTGCACCAAGCATGAAGACAGCCCCAGGCATTAGTGGAAGTTGACTCCAGATGGATCCAGGCTACTCAAGGAAGACTTCCTCTCAGTGTCACCCTGTTAGCAGAGACTGAGGACGCAGGCATATTCAAGGTTTCAAAAGACACAAAAGACTTTAACACAGTGTTGTGTGGGCCTGGACAGGATGGAATCAATGACAGTTGGTGCAGCCTTATCTCTTCTTCTGTTGCCACTGCAGCTTTCTGTAGCATCATGTCACAGGTGTTCACTGTACAAGCTGGCTGTGGGTACATGACAGCTGACAAATATGACACACACACTCGTTGAAGCTAAATTTTTCCAGACAACTGGAAATAGATTTGTAAGTTATTTTTCTTCTTCCAGGCATTTATGCTCATTTCTTTAGGTTTTAAGTGCACGCCATCTTAATTGTAACTAGCAGAAGTGGGGAATTAGGCAAACAAGTAAGATGCAGTGTTTTCTGTTTTCAGTGCACTGCTCTACACACAAACAGCATATTTTAGGAAGTCTTGGAAAATATTTTCCGTTTTCTCCTAGGAGTTCCCACCACTTTTTAAAAGGAATATGAGCAAATTAAGAAACCTCAGGCTATATTGCAAAACACATGCTTCGTATAAAATGGTTTATAAAAAGAAGCGGCACAAAAATATGAGTTGGAGGGGAGGAGAAAAGAAAGAAAAGGAAACAGAAGTGTTGGGAAACCAGAAAATATTAAACAAAGGGACAATTTTAGCAAGTGAATGTACAAAGCATGAAAGATCTGGTTGCTGGGAATTTTCGGAAGGAAGATACTTGTTCATACAATACCTCAGGTGGCAACTCACCTACCCCCTCACCTCCCTACTCATGTGAATAGCTGAGAAAACCTACAAAGGAAAGTGAATTCAGCAGTCGGAGACTCTGCAGCACAGAAGCCTTTTCCACTGCTGACCTAACCTATAAATCTGGGAATTGTTAGTGTAACGTTCTAGATAGCTAATCCTAACTCCTGTGGTTTGGAGAACCAGAGGAATTAAGTGTACTGCTTTCATGAAGAGTTTATGTGCTTCAGCCTGTGCATGTGAAGATTATTTATAGAGTTAAGTCCAAGAAAGCTGTTTAGTCTGGGAGAAGATGGAAACCAATGGGCAACAAAACAGTGATCGAGACATGGTACCTGGGGTAAACAACTTCAAGGGAGTTAAAATAACAATAATTCAATAATCAGTTTGGGAAAATGCTGTTTTCCAGGCCCCGGGCAGTTACACAGCTGGCTTGCCAAGTCTGAGAGCCTGGAGATCAAAAAGAATATGAATCTTAAAAGGACTGTGTTGGAACAAGAAGGGGAGGAGTGAGCTGTGAGCAGCTGCCTGGGGATGAGAGGAAGGGTCTGAAAAAGGAAGGGAATGCAGCTCAGCCCAAAGATGCAGATAACTGAACAGACTGGAAAAATGTGGGCTGAAACCTCACTCCTGCAGAGAACTTCTCTCAGCAGCAGGTGGAAGTAAGTCCTAGTGCACCCGGGCACACAGTAACTAGAAATACCTGATCACCACAGGGGTTTGTGCTGATAACCAGGGGTTTGATGGAGTTTGGTTTTCAGTGGAAGAGGGCAAACTAAAACTCGACTTTGGAGTTGAAATTCCCTTGTAGCTTGGAATTCACCCTTTTTGTGCTAATATTCCTCTGAATTAGCAAGACTGTTCTTTCTACACAGTGGAGAAATCTCCTGTCAGCTCTATTAAAAAGGATCTGTACAGTGCTAATATCTTTGTTCATCAAGTAATGTTCATCAACCACCACGCGTTGGCTGAGCTGCAAGTAATAGCTGGTGTTTCTATCCATTATTGGAAAAACAAAAGTCTTCAAGATACACTTAAATTAAGTAAGTAAAATAATATATTTCGTTGAAACTGTCTAGGAAGTGAGTGTCTTTAATTTGAACTTCTCTGGATAACACATTTTGTTTGACCATGATTGTGACATACCCCTTTTTCCTCTTTTTCCTTCTTTCCTTCCTCTAACACTGCTCCTATGCCACAGGACAGGCCACACCCAGCCCTTTGGTAAATTGTGATCATCCCCATGCAGCACTGCCCTGCAGCCAATGCCACGTCTCCAAATTCATCTCCTGGCAATTATATTCAGAAACAATCAGGTTTTCTACTGAAGACAAAAGCTTGTTGAGACAACAGCATGTAAGTACAAGCACCGTCTGTGTGGGATGAGAGTTTATGTTTGGAATTACTCTTTTATCTTTGAAGCCTTGAAAATCTTAATAAATATTTTGGAAGCTGTTTCCCTGACTGGGGTTTGTTTGGGATTTTTTTGAAACCTCATCATGCCTGCCTCCCACCCCATCCCACAGATTTGTGTTGTCTGTCTGCTATGGCTTGTCAGCCAAGCTTCAGGCTCCGTGGATTGTCATTATCTTCATGTTTCAATGAGCTGGCCACTACGTGCTACAAAAATATTTGCTATAAAAGAATAATAACGGCTCATCCAAGTGGTATTCACTTAAGTATTGAGTTATTGCTTTTGAATTTGGAATTTCTTGTTCAGATCTTCAGGAAAAATATTACGTTTTCTGAGAGGAAATTCCTCTGCAGTGAACAGCCACAGCCCACAGCAGAACAGAGACCACTAGAGAGCGACTTCAACGTTGCGCTGTTGGGAAATAAACCCGTAAATATGCTGCTAAACTGTGCCAAATGATCGGCATTTTATATTGAATTTTTGATGAATATTGGAATAAATGATTGGCGTTTTATATTGAATTTTTGATGAATACTGGAATAAATATTTTATTTTTATGGGGGCTTAAAATTCTGCCAGCGGACCTTACCATCAACCTGGTTCGCTGTGCAGTTGCTTACAGGCCCTTACGGTGTAGCTGGGTCCATTCCCTCTCTCCTCAGAGAAATGGACCTTGTGTTAGAGCCAAACATCTGCCCCAGTTTGTGCCAGAGTGGTCTCCATCTCTAGGTCTACCCTCGGATTAACGTTAGCAGGGAATATTGAGCAGTGCAGGGGCTCGGGTTTTTCCACCTCTGTAGAGAACCAGCTTGATGTTTGCACAGAAGATAAAACTATGCGGCTCGTGCTGCAGGGGATTATAAAGTCTATCAGAAACCGTGTGCCACTGAGCTTTCAGAGCGATGCATTATCCTTGTTCATCTGCCTCCTCAAAATTAACATCCACCTGAGCAACTCTCTGCACCTTGGCTAAGGGCCAAGCATGTTCTCAGCCCAAAGCAGGGAAAAGGAAGGCTCAAGACGGCTCCCAAGGAACTGCCATCACAGTGGAAGCATTGACAGCCTCCTGAAACCCACGGGAAGGCCAGGTCTTAAATCATTACAGATTTACACCTTCGATTTTTTTCCCAACAGGATCCTCGCTGGAAGAAACGTGGACTGGGGAAGAGTGAGCCTTGAAGTGTGACTGAAAAGAAGAGATGGTGTTAATGGCTGTGGCTCTGCAGAGCACGCAGAGAGAGCCTTCTCTGACACCCGCCCAGTGTGTCCAGTGAGTGGGGGCAGGGCTGGGGAGTCACCTGGGACTTTGGTACTATAATTCTCAAATGCCCTGAAGCAGCCAGGAGGCTCAGGGACCTTTGCCCACCAAGACAGAAGCAGGGGCTGCACATGTGGGAATCTCCTCTGCAGCACCAGCGGATGTCGGTTCAGGGGTGTGGGAACTGGGAGCAGCACATCTGGTTTCAGGGCAGTTCATTGTGTTCAGTCAATAGTGATTTTCAGGATTTCTGCTGCAATTTTGCTTTGGCTCCAGCTCTTGACCCTTTCCCATGAATTCCCTTGGGTTTTTTTCTACTCTTATTCTGCATAACAGAACCAAGCATTGTGTTTTGTTTTCAAATGTAATGAATTGTTCAAACTCACCACCTTCTTCCTTGGGAAAAAGGGATTACAAATAAATAATGAAACATTTTTAATCATCAAAAATGCTCAGCATCTCTGACTGATGTCACTTGGAGTCTGCCCATTGACACTGGTGTCATTTATAGCTGGATAAAGGACAGGAAATTATGCATAATGGTTAAATACATGTTTTTTAAAAATCTGTGCTTTGTTTAAAAGTGACATAGAACATGGGAGACAGAGATAAAGCTTAAATAATTATCTGAATAGATAAAATAATGGTAATATACTTAAATAGGTAGGATGAGTTATCAGGAACTTCAAAACAGCTTGCTGAAGATAAATTTAAGACTCTCAATCCACTCAAAAATTTAATCCTAGATTTTGACAAGAGGAACAATATATTGTCCAGGAGACAGCACATGATCAGGAGGGTCTAGTTTTATATTCCTTTACCTCACTAAACATAGCACCTTGATATGTATGAAACAAAAATTTCTTCATTTCGATCTCTGCTTTTACTGCAGGGTAGAGGGAAGGCTGTCCTATGAAAGGCTGCTCCAAGGAAATTCTGAAATATCTTTTCACACAGTTATCTAATAATACTCACATTTACTGAATATCAAGGTAAAATTGTATTTGCTCTGTCTCCTGACAGCCATTCTCAAAGAAGGCACTCACAGAAAGGAATTGCTTTCATCCCCTTACACTATTTTGACAATCTGGCTCCCTGTTTTATCCCCAAATTGCTCTGACACGATCCACAGGACAGAAACACAGTGTCTCTGTATCTGTCCTCGCCTTTTCTTCTCCCAGCACATATTTCAGTAATCTCATGTGATAAGTAAATAAATCCAACAACATGTATTATTAGTTCTTGCTGTTCTGGGTCTGCTATCCAACATTACTTCATAACCCCCTGAGTTTATTAGGGGATTTTTAGAAGGCATGTCTGGAAATGCTGGTCAGATGTAATTCCGCTTGACTGAAAAAAATATTTTTTGACTTTGTGCAGTTCTGTGCCAAAGCCAAATTCATGTCTGGGTGGACATTATTTCTTTCTTTTTCCAGATAAGACAGTGATACAGCAATACCACTGCCTCTGCATTCCTCATATTTAGGGATCAGTGGTTCAGCAAGCTCTTACTAACAGGCTGTTATCTGTCTCCAAGAAGCATACGAGAGGTAACATAACCAATCTTAGACTTTACTTTTGTGGATCCGAAACTCCTTTTCATTACAAATATGAATTAGTGGTCAGTCAGAAATCTTTGCACTGGGACTGTATTTACCTTTGCATCTTAGTTCTTTTATTTGCCTTGTATTCATCCTTTGTACCAAGGGTACAAAAACTGATGTAATATTATCTTTGGGTAATTTGGTTTTCTCAGAACTCCTGGAGGTCCAAAGGAACTGATCCTGCAGACCTGCTTGTTCTCATCAGGGAGGGACTTGGGGTCTGCCCAGTGCATCCATGAACTCCATTTCCATCCTGCTGCTTCCATCCACAGGTGAGTGTGAACTTTGGGAGAGCCACAGCCCAGCCCGTCACGGTACAGTTTTGCATTTCATCCTTACATTGTCTTTTTAATGAAAGCATTTCATGGAGTGGGATCCTGCAAGCACTTGTGCTAACCTCCTTTAAGACTGGTCTATGAAGTCTTCTCAGTTAGCCCTTTAAAATGACAAATCTAAGCAATTTTCTGGGACCTGATTCTTCTACTTAAGCATTTACACCTTGTGTTCAGAGTAACACCTCGATTCCAGTGCTCAGCTGATGGACTAATAAACAGTCCAACCTGCACAATGAAAGCCGTATCTGGGCATTCATTTACATCTCTATGACATTTGTATAATTTAAATAACCTCCCATGACCCTTGTGTGAATGCTAGTGTTCATGCAATTACCCACAAAAATTATCTTGCCCATAAACCGGGTGAACTGTGTATAAATCCTTGATGTCAGGGATAGGATTCTGAAATGTAAGTTATATATAGAAGGAATGCAACATGCAGAAGAAATTACTCTTGCCAGAAAAAAGATTGATTCACTGAGTTCTATTTAGCTTTTAATGTATAACAAACTTGCCTAATCTCAGTTTCTTTAGCTTCTGTTAAAATATTAAATAACATCATATCAAATATATCCCCTGTGACATTAAAGGGAACGGAAAGCTCAGGCAAACATTAATTGCATTCCAAAATGTGGCATAGACCTTAATAAACCTAATTTAAAGAACCTGAGAACAATGACATTTATGCTTTAATTAGAGCAAATGAAAGCTGTGCTGCACACTTTTACACAAACAATTTTTCTTGTGGGACTCGGCCTCTCTGGGAAGGTGCACATTTCCCTGCAGTGTGCCAGGTGTCAGGCTTCTTCCAGAGGCAAAAACTTGCTTCCTGGGGATGGACACTGCCAAACCAAAACACAGCAATAATAAGCATTATGAGAACCAAGCAGACAGTACAGGCAGCCTTGAAGCAAGGCTTTCTCAAAACCAGACTGGACTATCCCAGGAAAACGAAGTAATTTGTTTCCCTTTAAGGAGAACACATTAAAATGGCCAGATATGTACCATACCCAACAATAACAGTTTAAGATGATAAATGTTATTTTAACGATCCATATCACTCTGCTATTCTAATCACGGCACACAGGTTCAAAATGGAAAACATCCAAATCTGCAAAGAAACATTTGACATGAGATTTAAAAAACCACCCAAAATCAGATAGATTAATAGACCCAATTTACTTTAGAGGTATTCACAAACTGTTATAAAAACCAGATTGGTCATAAGACTCTAAGTTGTTACCATATGCATCTCGCAAGTTCTGTGTTATGTTCCTTATGCTGGCAAACTGACTAATGAGTTCAAGACTGTTCCCCAGACAAGAACGTGACAATTTGTGTGCTGTGCATTAGAGCACTTTGTGCTCTGCAGCAGAATGAAACATAAATTTTGCGGAAGAATTTAGATGTTCTTTCACAATCTGGTCTGGTAAAAAGGAAATTGTGCAGCAGCTTAATGTATATATTTAAAACTGAGAATCTCACTGAATGCAGATGAATGATGTAATGCATGTACTGCACTTGTATTTGCTTTAATTTTACTTTTTAAATATTTTACTGCTATAGCCATGATCTCAGCATTTCATTATCGTGCAGGTTTTCATACTGATAATTTCTGTAGACCCTTTGGCTGTTGTCTCAGGTATGTCTGTTGTTTTTCTGCAATTAAAGAGAGTTTGGAGGCACCTGGGACCATTGGACAAGCAGAGCAGCCAGGTAAACCTGGTGAAAATAACAGCAATTTAATTGCTTATTCTGAAACCTCATAGCACTAATTAAAAACGTCAAAATTGTCAACAGTTCAATAACATTACCAATTCCAAATACAGGCATTTGGAAAGACAGCCAATATATTGTTTTCAAAAAGCTGATCATAAAATAAAGTTGCAGTTCCTTAGGGCATTGTAGCATCTGTAGGACTTTCCTTGGTATCTGTTTTAAAACCCCTAACTTTTAGGTGAGGGGCTGGTGTGGCAGCAACGCATTCAAGTGCAGAAAGCTGTCATGACTTTCTTCATTTAACAGGACAGAAGTATTTGATGCTGATTTTTGAAATTAATGATTTTGAGACGTCTGAAATAAAATTTGTAAGTAAAAAATTCTTTCACCTTTTTGCAAAAATCTTTTCTTTTTGTGGGGGGAGGAAAAAGAAAAGCCAGCACGTTCCAAAGGAACACTTTGATCAAACTGCAGATTCTGGAAAAAGCTGTTGCACTGAAGAAATGTCATCAACCTCTATCCTGGGGCTCATTCAGGCAGTTTAATGAATACAAAAGCTAACACTTGTAATCAAGAAGGACTGGTGATACATTTTTTAAAGGGAAATTAATTTTGGAAAACACTAGGACTCTAACACTGTAGGATGTGTGTGGCATCACGCCAAGTACTTGATATTAGCTGTTAATTGGCACTCAAATTCTCATTCTTTATGTGGGCATGTGTGCCTGAAAAGTGATGAACCCAGGGAAGCTCTGTGCAGGACTGGATGCTAAAGGAGTCCCTTAAAACCATTCCTCTAAATGGTCACACCTCGCTAGCAAGAGGCACATGTCTAACATCCAAATCCTGGCAGAACAGAAGCTCAGAGTTCATTAATCTTAGACTGTAACAGCCCCAAGCATTAGCAGAAAGCCCAGGTGGGTAGAGAACATGTTCCTGTGCTCCTCTGGATGAAAATGATGATGAGCTGGGCAATGGATACCAGGCAATTTGGGAGTGAAGCTCCAATCCCACGTGATCCTGTGGTGAGGCAAAGACAGGAGTTTTCTGAGTATTATTTCTGCTGCCTGGCAGTGAAGACAGGAATAAATGAGCAATTACTGATGAGTTCTCCTCTATTTAAATCCTGTGACATGACCCACAGCATCGCACTTAGGAATTTAAAAACACTGAATCACGCCATTTCATTGTGGGTACTCAAACCTTCATTTGTCGGCAGCAGAGTTTTGTTTCTGAAGATACAATATGGAAAAACAGTTAACCCGTAGTTAAAAATGTGGGGTACGTATAGTGTGAGTGCCAGAAAAATCACTGGTATTTTAAGAAATTATTTTTCTTCCCTGTTACCTCCACGCTGTCGTAGCACAACTCAGCAGAGTCGGCTTTGTGTGTGCAGCTTTGTGTTGCAAGTGATGCTTAGATGATTACTAATAAAACATGACCTTGAATTCCATCACCCACAGACTGGTAATCACACAGCTTATTTCTATCTTGCTATTGCTTTGGGCAGGAGAAAATAGAAGGATTTGCCTTCTTTGTGAATACCTTAACAGCAGGGCTAATCTGATTCCATATGGTAGTAATAGAAGTTCATTTCTTTTTTTTTAAAGTATTTGAAAAATGTCTGAGAACAGCACTTGATATTAGTCATGGTAGTATGAAAACATTGTGTCAATATTTTTTCCATGGAAAATACTGCAAGAAAAGATGCATTTTGCAGATTCTGGTCTCCAGGACACATTCCTACTATTCAATCACCTGTGCTCAGGGGGAAGGCAGTGAGAGATACAACAAATATCCCAAACACATACTGAAGATTGTGTTCATTGGGAATGAGACACAGAGTACTCAATCCTATTATTAATTACTGCCTTTCATTTCAGGAGGAGAATCCCAAAGACCTGATTTGCTGAGGCCTCTTGAAGACTGCAAATTCAGTAAGGTGGCTGAGGGTAAATAGGGGCACGCAGAACTTAACCCATTCCACATTCTGGCACTGGAAAATGTCTAAACTGTGTACGTTTCTCATTCTCAGACCTTGACCGTTCCAGAGGTGACTCTACCCACGTGCCTCTGTAACATTCAGCAGCTTTCAGGCAGTCAGATAACGACTAGGAAGTCTTACTGTTCTCCGTGGAAATAATCTGTTCCAGGCAACAGGAGCAGCAGAAGGAAACATTAGACTGATGCTGAGAATGATTAAAGGCAAATTTAGACAAGGACCAGCTGTGTCCAGCACCATTCCAGGAAGCACAGGGGGAGGTCCCTTCCTGTGATCCCATATTACTGCTTATGCCCTGGCTAACCACATTTCACACCGCTCCCGCCTGCACTTGCTCAGTGCTCTGCTCTGTCTCCATCGTGCACAGTCACTGCCACAGACTCTGCCCAAGTAATTGTAACAGGGGGGCAAACGTGTGGCCCTGTCCAGACAGAGCTGCAGAGCCTTAACATCCTCCCTCCTGGGGGCTGGGAATTAGCATAATCTCTGTGGTCCTCTGTGGCTCCAATGCACCAAGGGCATTTCTGGAAAATCCTGTTCTCTGATTTTGCCTTCCATCACCGCTCAATACTCTAATTGATAGATGGTAACTTTGAGGTGAAGCACAACGTGCTT
Organism: Gymnorhina tibicen; assembly: GCA_013399875.1. Classification (NCBI taxonomy): domain Eukaryota; kingdom Metazoa; phylum Chordata; class Aves; order Passeriformes; family Artamidae; genus Gymnorhina; species Gymnorhina tibicen. The sequence goes on from VXAZ01005755.1 coordinate 1,407,992, forward strand.
AGAATGGGAAATCCCTGACAAAACCTGTAAACATCACATTACAAAAGGGTAGCTCAGGCTCTGAGGAATCAGTCCACAACCCACCATTCTTCTGGTCTTTTTGGCTTTGTCTTTCTGCCTCACACCAATGAGCAGCATAAAACACATCATGAAAGAGGCAGTATGAAAAAAACAGTGTCCTGCTTACCCTCCACCAACAAAGCTTTAAAGCTATGTCCTTTCCAACTTAGCTGTGAGCATGCAGCCTGGGAGTGAAATTCATGTGCACTCAGGGAAAAACGTTGCTCTGGAGTGGCAGTAAGTGGCTCTTCCAGAAGTGTGAATTGTCCCACGAGCCAAACAGGAGAAGCCCAACATAACATCTCAGCCCTCATCACATTCCATTTTTCAATATGGTGACAACTGTGGAACAGCTAACTACTTTTTATTCTTGTTTCCTTAGACCAGGATGAGTGGGAAAAGAAGATGCTGATTTTCCAGCTTCCAAACACCCAAAATTCATTCGCTGAATATTGTCTGGGAGCCTTATCCTCAAAACTCTGTGGATGTGAAAGCTCTGATGTTGTGAATTCAGATGAGATGAACACAGTAAAAATGCATTTCAACCTCTGGACAGCCAGGATATTTAGTGACAAATTTCCTCACTATTTTGTTCAGTTCAAAGCAGACACCTCAGGTGTTGCTATTCTATAGTCTTTTCTTTATAAGCATTCATCTCAGTTGCCTTGCAGTGCTATTTGCACTGTACCATTACTTCCTAGCCCAAAAGATGCAGCTACCAAACAGGAATCTGTGTGCCAACTCTATCACTCCACTGTTTAAAATCCTGACACTCAGCCTCCTGTTTGAGGGGAATCAATCAATACGTGATCCAGCCTGGATGGATAGAAATTAATCGATGTGACATTTTACAATAAATTCAGAGCACTGGGCTAATGCTCAGAGTGGATTTATTTTGCAAATGAAACCTCCTACTGCATGAATTCTTGTAGTTGCAGTTTGCTGGAAGCTGCAAGAGTACAGCAGAGGGAAGTATAGCTCAGTATTTGCCTTGTCTCTGCGTTCTTTCCTCAGCTGTTGCAGAGTTAGTAGACATCATCAGAAAGAAAATGCTCAGCCAGGTGGATCTTCGGTCTGATTAGCTGTTTTATGTTGGCAACTGTTTTTAATATAAGTACATACTAATACAATCTTATTTTTATATGTTAGCAGATATGGTAAAAGAATTGTATGGTATTCAAGGTGATCTGGAAGAAGAGATAAGAAAGAGAAATTATCCATGGCTATATATCCAGCTATTCAAGATGGTTGTTCCTTCTTGTTAATGCAAATGCGAGAACATAAAGCATATGGTAAGGGATGCTCCATCACTTCTAAAGCACACTTTAGCTAGTGTAGAAATGAATTATGCTGCATTCCATCATTCAGGGATTAGATTTTTGAACATAATTAAGCATGTACTGCCTGGTCTTTGAGACACAGGTACATGTGTTCAGTTTGTCTATTTCAGAAATAAAATCAAGTAGCAAGCTACCAAAAATGTTTCGTGCAAGCTCTTTAAATAAAAGGGCCTGCTGAAAATTTGCATAATATCTTACTTGTGAAATGTAAAAACTGTCATAAATCATAATTCAATTTATAAGACAATTAAATGCATGTGTTTCTCTTTCATGGTTCTTGGAAATCATTATCTTGTGTAGCTGGAGAAAGATGGCTAAAGAAAGCAGAGAAGAATCAGAATAGAATTAGCATTAGAACAGAGGGCAAATATCAGACAGTCACTTCCTTCACATATTTGTTTTTTCTAGCTGTCCCGAGCTCAACTGAAATAGCACAGCATGCTCCACATTCCTCAGAATTTCTTATTTTCCTTAGGACAGAGGTTGCTTTCTACGTCTCATGGGACTCAGATGGTTTTGCTGCAATTAACTGTGAGAGATTTTCTGCCATTTTAGTCCCTTTGCAGCTTATGATACTCAGTAAATCTTTCTGATGAGGTAAAGAAAACCCTGTAAAGAGGACAGAATGTTGTTTATAAAACTTACCTAAACACTCTTCATAAATTCTCATTTCAAACAAGGCAAAGGCATCCCTTAAGTTAGCAGCAGTGTTTTTCTAACATGTCTAACATGTTCTTAAAGTATGCTTTTCAAACTGCACTGCCATAAATGTAAACGTGTCCTGGTCCTACCACTGGTTTTACTGTGTGTCAGAGCACATCAGTGTTTTGTCGGTTACAAGTAGGTCAGGTCTAGAAATATTGTAAAACTAGAAATCACGATCAAAGATACAAAGTACTTTTTTCAAGATGTGTAGTGTGGATGTTGCATTACTTGAAACTTTGTATTTTACTACCTTCATAGGCTTTGCAATAGAGCAGATGGGGCAGCAGGAATCTGGGAAAATGGTAGTTTGGTCCCACACCGAGCAGTGAGAGAAAAAGGCCCTTTTCTCTGCAAAAGACCAGCTCTGGTTTTACTGCTCATTTTTACTAAACTGGCTGATCTTTTACTCCAGCCAGTATTATAGCACTAGTGAGTAGGGTGGTGTCACACAGTGGCAAAATTGTTGAAGAAAAAGCCTTCACCTTATCGCAGCTACTAGTGATGTGCACGCCTGTTTCTGCAGAATTTAGTTTCTTATTTCTGAAGGTCAGAAGAGATAAAGACATTCAAGACTCTCTACTGACGTGGAACTCCATTTCTGTGTCTCCAATCCAACAGGTCTCACTCGGGTCATGCTTTAAATCATTATATCCTGATTAAAATTTACCAGCAACACATCCCTTCAGAAGAAAAAGCTTTTGGTTCAAAATGAGATATATGGCATTTGGGGAAAAAAGGCTTGACTTGCACAGTTCTGATCTCAGTTGCTGACTCAGTGCCATTTCTGGGATATATCTTTCTGCTCATGCCTTGGATTTATGTAAGTAGACCAGTACTGTTTATAACATTTTGGTTTCTCACCCGTTTGCTTTACAGAACGGTTTCGGGGATGTAATTAGGTATGCACTGTGAAAAGTGTATTCCCAGATGCTTTGTGGTCAGTTCTGCCTGAGGTAACCACCAACAGCCTCTATCAGCTTAATGATGTCTACTGCTGGCACTGCTTCTACCAGAGAGTGAGGTTAATGTCAGGAAATGAAATAAAATCTGCTTAGTAAACACCATAAAGAAAACAGGTTATGTGTTAATGTGCTTGCACCAGCTATTCCCCTCTGAGGCTTTACTTTCAAGTTTTGTTGTTTAAATTTTGGTTGTTCATACACGGTTAAATTTACACAAACTTTGAAGAAGCTCGAATAGGTAGAATGGTAGAGCTGAAGTTAAGAGACAAAAGGTGTCTGTCAGGTGCTTGGCTCCTAGTCCATACTTTTGCTAGCATAGGAACAATTTTCTGATCTCGGTTACATTTCTTAGGTAAGAGACACCTGCCACACTCACTTCACCTTTAGAAGGGTTTCTCTAATACTCAGTGTCATTTTCCCTAAAGGAAAACCACTGCAGAATTTAACAGCAATAGATGTAGAGAACATCATAGAAATTACATTTCTATACCTGCAGGACTGAATAGAGATTAATATAACTTACACATTCCTACTGAGGTGTTTTATTGCATTTTATAGGAAGAATACAATTTTCTCTTAAATTATATGGGGTAGTTGAAGAACAAGGTTGTAATTTCCTTAACAAATGCTTTTAAGACCTTCCTATGATAGTTCACGTTTTAAATTTCATCATTTTCTCGATGGCTTATTTAGGCAAGTGTGGTCACCCATATGTGACGAAACAAATTAAAAAGGGCACATAATGTTCCAGTTTCAAGTACTTGGGTGGATGGGGTTGCTTAATATACGTATATCATGCTCTTCCAAACTATCAAAGACCTTTGGATGAATTGGGTGCAATACATTAACTCAATTACAATGGAAACACAGATCAAAGAATGTAGCTGGGAGGTCTTATTAAAGTATGAGACTTCATTAAACTGTCACTGGTTTTGATTATACTGGATTAAAGTGTCTGAAATTTCACTTAACTTCTTCATGTCCCCAGACAAGAAAATTCTACCGGGTAACTGTAAGTTCAAGGTTTCAGACGTTGTTTTTCAGTGTTGTTATTAAAGTGGACTTTTCATAAATTGGTAAAAAGCACCAAAGATTTTTTTAATCCATTTTTGACACTGAATATATAATCCCATTTGCTTAAATTTATTTCCTTTTTTTTTTTTTNTTTCTGGCTTTTACTCATTCACATCCATCTTGGAAAGACTTCAGTTTTTCAAAAGAAATAATAATTAGAAAAATCCCTACTTTTCCTCTATTTAAAAGAAATAAAAAACATTTAGAAATTATTAGTTTATGGCACGGCATGAACACACAGAAAAGTACGAAGCCCAGTTTTTCCAGCTGGAAGAGCAGTGATGAGCTTTCCGAGGGAAGGCGTTAATGGGGAGCAGTTTCAGTGTGCTGCAGTGCTCACCCGATCTGTTTCTGCCTCTCCAGCCAAGAAACAGAACACACACGTGTGCTGAGCACTGCTAACAGTGGTAATAGCCCTCTAAATTGGAAACAATCATTGTAAAGACACCTAACAGACTTTCTCTGGTACATAATAACAAGATTGAGATAAAAATCACTTTTCTTAATTAGTTTACTTTCCTGCTGCTACACATGATGTCAACACTTGTTTGCAATTTTATTAAAACGGTGACACACCCCCTGTTGTGACGCAGGAACAGTGACACGTTTGCATATTGCTGTCTTGCAGATCCACCGTATTTTGTGTTTGGTATTGATACAGCCCTGTTTAATCTCTCTGCAAGTGCCAGGGTAGAGTCTAGCGCTGTCCCTGCTTTTGTTGCGAGGAGCCCCATTCCACAGGAATTGGGCTTTCAAGGTACACAGCTCACCACGAACTTAAACAAAACATGAATTCATTCAGTAACTAAATTGATTTCCTGCTTTACTGTGTACGTGTTTCTTAAATTACAGTGAAAGTAAAACACGGAGCGTGCATTCTCACCTTAACTAGAAAACAATTTTAAGAGCGGCGATGGTTTCTCTCTCCGGTTGCCAGTGTTATGGGTCTCCCCACAGATCTGGAAAGGCTCAGGACAAGATAGCAAGGAAGCAGTGTATTACAGAAAAACAGAGAATAATTCCATTCACTTATGGATTGTTTCAGGGATTCTGAAAGACTCTGCTAATACTGGCTTTTAAGATAGAGAAGATGGGGAGTAGAAAAAATCAATTCATTTCTCAATCTATTTAAGCGAACAAAGAATTGCGTGTGAAACTGAACAGAGCGAGTCAACAAAGCTCACACCAAACAAAAAAAGAAAAGCAGCTTTATTTTGCATAATTGTGTCTGAATCACAGAAGATTTGACAGAACCTGTTCCATTCTAAGCCCCAAGGTCTTATTTAGGCAGAACACATTATCAAATGCCCCGTACTGTGTTTTTTCTGGGCTAATCTAACATCTCACGGGATATCACACAAGGGGACAGCACAGGCAGTTCAGTGGTTTTGTTGGTTTATATTCAGTCTTTGTAGGACTTATTCCATCTGTCTGTTGAAAGCTACGATAGTGCACTGTCAGATCTCTTGGGTTTTTTTGGGGTGGTTTCCTTATCTCTAAAATGGGAATGAAATAAGAAATATTAGTGCTTTTCTGGCAAGAGAGAGATAAAGTTTAACCTCTGAACACTTGTAAAGGTCTTCAGAGGACACTTCAGAAGTGCCTAATGCTATAAATTCTGGTTTTAGAAGGTATTTTACTATCATTATAGTATTAGGAGTTTGACCTTTTAAACTTTATGCATATATGTAACCTGACATAATCGAGGCCAGCATTACCTGGGCAATCTGAACATCAGACTTTGCAGAAACTTAAAGGAATTGAGCTATGACTCTGCAGCAGGGTCACTCCAAATGTTGCCTTCCTCATAAACGGCAAGGGTCTAGAAAAACTGTGACCAAGATCCCCTCAAACTACGATGTTTTATCCGAACTGAAATAAGTTGCATTTACAAAACTGCTGGTATTAACAGTCTAGTAATAGCAGGGTAAAAGCCTTGAGATAAGAATTAAGATTGCCTGCTGAGCATCCAAAACTCTACAGCATCAGCAGGCACTAAAGCAGTAAGATGCTTAGAGGAAACAGCTCCACATCTGATAGAGAAAAGCACAATAAATCAAAGATAAAGTAAACTTCGCAGATAACCGGGAGCGTTTAGTGCCGTTCTGATCAACTCCTCTACAGGAAATGAGTAAACACAGCCTCCATGCTTTCCCCGTCTTTCTGCCAATTTACATCTTAATGGATAAACTGGTTCAGGTTACTCATTTGGCAAAGCAAGGGATTGATTTGCAGCTTTTCGTTTTGACTGCTCCCATCAACTTCTGCAGGGCTGTTCAGGGCAACTGAGCACAGCCATGGGCAGGCATTTAAAGATTAACAGGACTTTGTGGCATTCCAGGGGGATGACAAAGCCATCAAAATTCTTTTTTTTTTCCCCCGCAGTATTTCACACACATTACACGACTGGCTGCAGTTATTACACCAGTGGCTTTTCAGAAATCTTGCAGTTTGATTCTGGGATACTGGGGGTTTTTCCCCTTGAAGACCTGAGTTACGAGATTATGAGAAAAATCTCCAATTTCATTGAAAGTGTATTTTTTGTCCTTGTGTTTGCAACGCAAAGCCTTGAAATGGGAGCCGAGTTACAAAGAATCAGTTGTTCAGTTCCCACTTAGCATGAGAGCAAGTGCACTGAGCACCAAAATAAGGTTTTGAGAGGAATATGATACCGCTCATACACTCCACCTGGAGGGGCACAGAATGTCTGAGTTCCTGGATACTTTTGTACACCTGGTAAGTGTGAACTCATGGGGCTCCATCCCCCTTCCACCTCCCAGAGGACATTATCACCTCAGGGGAGAAGGGATGTCATTGTCTGGGGACAATACGGATGGGGATAACATTGTTCTACAGCTCCCCTTTGGCATCCCCTCAGCTTTGGGTGGCCGGTGACCCGCACCGCAGTCTTCCCCCTCAGTTTGGGAGGTCATGGATGGACAGCACCCCAACCTTTCTCCTCAATTTAGGAGGTGAGTGAGAGCACCCCAACCTTTATCCTCAATTTAGGAGGTGAGTGAGAGCACCCCAACCTTTCCCCTCAATTTAGGAGGTGAGTGAGAGCACCCCAACCTTTCCCCTCAATTTAGGAGGTGAGTGAGAGCACCCCAACCTTTCCCCTCAGCTTTGGAAGTGATGGACAGCACCCCAACCTTGCCCCTCAGTGCCGGAGGTCACGGACAGCCCCCATTCCCCCCGCTGGTTTTGGGGGCGTTGGGCCGCACCCACCCACGGCGCCGCGCCTCCACCGCCCGCGGGCTCCGCTGGCTGCCCCCGGCTCAGGGAAATTCACGCCCCGGGGCCGCGGGTTCGAGCCCCGAGGGGGGCGGCCGGTCCGGGGCCGGGCGGG